>RJWH01006383.1:0-55974 GCA_004363575.1 Solenodon paradoxus
AATGCGAATGCAGACCAGCTGGACCTGGTAACATTTTAGGCATTTCATTTAGGCCCTCCTCTTGAAACAGTGTGTGTATTGAGCACATCTCTTTTATTATTAGCAAATGTGCTACTAGATAAGGCCCTCTGCCATTATCTTGAGTTACTCCCCGACTGCTGAACCTGCACATACTTTCAGCAGATGCCTCATGCTTCTTTCTAATGTAAACAAGCAGGCCTTCCGGGCTATGACAAAAGAAAAGAAAGGACATCTTATATATAGCAAGGCAGATCATGTCCTTCTAAATCAGGAGTACAGACATACTTTAACACTGAAACTTTGCAACTGACATGAAGCATTTGCCCTTCATGAACAGGTGGAGTAAACTCTGCTAACCTGGACACACATGTTTCCAAATGGCAGGCTCAGCACGTCGAGCTTCAATCTAAAAGAATCTTGGGTAAGAACAGAAGCGGAGTGGTGGGGCTGTGGTGGAGCATTTTTTTCTTTTTTCCAATTTTAAAGTGGGAGACAAAAAGGCAAATCAATGGGAAGCAAAGTGATGGGGGAGGGGGAGGGCAAACGGGTAAAGGGAATTAACTGTAAATAAAGGGGGGACAAGCAGGGAATATTGGTAAAGCTAAGGTGCTATATGTAAATGTCAATTGGTTATTGTGTATACCTCAAAGCAAGTTAATGTCAAAATGCAATAGCCCTTCAATAAAAAAAAATAAAAAATACTAGTTTTCTTGAAGTAACATTTCTTTATCACACTATGTACATTTTAGATGTGCAGGTTCACTCTCCATCAAAAACACAGCATGTCACACCCACCACCAATGACCCCACCCTGCTACCCTTTGCTCCCACCCATGTGGAGAGAATTTTGATTGACCTATGTTGCCTCCAGTCCATGATCTATTTCTCATCAAAGTGAATGAAAATTTTATGTAGCTCCCAGATATTGAACACTTAGTTGATCCAGGTATTATGAGGTTCCTGTGTGACAGGTATAATTCTCTCCATTTCCCAGATGAGGAAAGTAAGATGTAGTTAGGGAAAAGGGAGGCAGCCAGACAGAGCTGATTTTCCTCCAATCAACCCACGTCTCTCATCAGTTGTGTAATGAGGAAAAGATCAGTAAACGCCTCTAGATGTCATTAGTAAAATCCAGAGGATACTTTCTAACTTCAGGACACTTAAAAGAGTTAAAGAAGAAAGAAGCAGGTGCATAATAAAATTTAAAAATAAATTATATTATTTTGTCTTCCCACAACTCTCATAAGACAAACTGAATTCAAAAGTTGTCCAGAGCTTAAGAAAACAAATACAACTCTAATTCATCACATGGTTACTAGAGGATTTAAAACAAAACCTCTGGTTAGCATAGCCTGTCTATTAACGTGTGGAGTCATAAAGATTCTGCTTAGCTGAGGACATGTCAAAGAAAGGTCGGCAGGGAACGTGATCAATAGACGGTAGAGTTGAAAGAGAAAATGCTCGTGGAGTGGCTGCGAAAAGAAGCAGAATAGAGAAGATCCAGGACTTCAAAGGCAGTCCCACCTGAATTCTGTTGTCGGACTTGAATAATCTGAGACTCAGCTGTCTCATCTGTAAAATGGGGATCGTGTTCACTGAGAAAGTTTTTGACAGAACAAAATGAGCTAAGGCACATGGAGCATTTAGCACATCATGCTAGCTCATAAATGTTAGCTTTCAGAATAGAAGACCTATTTTTTTCAGTGCTCTTCTGGAGAGATTAAATTGTTCTGGCAAAATCAATCAACAGGGTTCGCTGAGACAGTTAGATCAGTGCAGCATTTCTTTAGCTCTCCAGTCACGACCTGTTTTCACAACACATAGAAGTTTTAGAAGCACGAACCTTGAACAGCGCCCTTCAGCCTCACTGCTCATGGTCCAAGCTGGTCAGTGGCTGGACTGGGTACAGTGCCTGACACATGTGTGGTAAGAACTCCACACATGTCCCCATGCATGTGCTTGACAGAATTCGTTGATAAACAGCTACTACATCAGAAACAGTAGATTTAGGCAGCTCTCCGGAGGTGTTTCTGTAGAAGTGATTGTGATAGAAGGTGGGAAGCTGTTGTAATCACAGTGGAGGCTGCCTCTGGGGGAAGACAGAGAAGGCCCAAGTCTGAGTCTATTACTTAACTTACCTCATTACAAGCGGCCTACACCCACGCACATCTTCTGTGGCACCACAAGGGCACAGCTATCCGGCTGGCCTCAGTGAAAATGCGTGTGTTTCTACGATAACTCAAGAGAATTGTTGAATCTTGCTGGTTCTGATGCGGGTGTTTCTGCTCTTCCCTAAGCCTCTCCTTTCCTCCTGTGCTCTGATCACGTCATTTCAGTACAGGACAAGAGGTGCCCTCATTAGCCCACCTGCCAAAGGAGCAGAGGTCCACCTACAGCCATGAGCTAAGCAGCAGGGAGCAGAAGCAAGGCACCTGCAAATCCACACCACAGAAAGTAAACCAGAACCACGAGTCACCCATAGACATGGCCACCACACCTCTCGCCTAGGCGACATGTTTCCTAGAATTGAACCCACCTTCACCAGCCCACCACTCTGACAGCTGTTGCCATTTCCACTGAACTTGCCTGCAGGGTATGAAGGAGCTTTGTCAAGGCCATGATTAACTTTAGAAAACTCAGGCACCTCATCTTTCACCGTCAGTACTCAGGGCCTAATGTGAAATTAACATGCTACTATTCTCTGCTGGAAAGTGGAGAAATGGGTCCAGGCATTAACTAGATCTACTCATAGCTGCATTATGAACCATGGCAGATCAAGACATCTGCTGTGTATTTCAACAATATGAAGAGTTTTCCCTTAATGCTAAAAAAATTCAGTGTGCTATCAGTGTCTTACACGAAAACCACTCATTAATCTTACCATGGAAATCTAAAAAGTTCTACTTGTGGTGTTTGTCTTTTTCCAGATGAGTATCTCACTTGAGGGTCACAAAAGCTCTGGGGTTGAAAGGGCAGAAGTTATTTGGATTTTGCAGCCAAGGAAACCTGAGGCCCAAATTGATGCTCGCTCTGCAGTCCTCACTCTGGCCTGTGCAAGGTCTCATAACTTTTAAGGAGCAGAACCGAGGCCTTTCTCACTGTAGGTCCAAGGCCCCTCCCATGCCTCCAGTTCATGCTGATCAAGGGGTTATATTAACATGCGATTTAGCAATAACATTTTGTTTCAGTACTATCAAATTTATTTCTCATGTTATCGGTAAACACAAAAGAATTAAACTTTTTCTATTAAGATATTTTCCCTTTTTCATATACCCAGAAAATACGAAAACACGAAACAGAAAAAAAATCTCTGCATCCTTATGTTCATAGCAGCACAATTTACAACAGTCAAGACAGGGAAACAGCCTAAATGCCCCTCAGTAGATGATAGATAAAGAAGCTGTGGTCTATAGATGCAATGGAATTCTCTGCAGTTACTAAAAAGGATGAAACTGTACCCTTTGCAACAATCTGGATGGCACTGAAGGGGATCATGTTAAGTGAAATAAGTCAGAAAGGAAAAGAGAAATAAAAGAGGGTTTCACTCATATCTGGAATATGAAGAAACAAAACAAATAGACCAAACCCAATATAATTCACAGGACACAAGACTGTGGATACCAGGGGTGGGGGAGTGGGAGTGGGGAGGGAAGAAAAGAGGGAACAAGGTAGTATTAAAAGGCATGGATACCCTGGTGGTGGGTGTAGTGTGAAATTCACACAGACTGAAGTGGAAATTGAATATTCTAAATTGAATATGACAATATAAATAAAAGAAATAATAAAGCAAAAAAATTCATAAAAAGATAGTTTCCCTTTACACTGTCTAGACACACACAGACATACACACAGAAAATGTGATTTCTTGTCTCCATCTCTTTCTGTCTAAAACATCTCAACACCTATGAAGGCCAGTCCCAGAGGGTCCTTGAAGGCAGCTGGGAGATGCTTTCAAGCGAGCTGGCAGGGCCAACACACACACCACTGGACTCTTTAAATAGCAGCAAACACGGAGCTCCTGAAGCAAGTGCACTGGCAGCCGAAACTCGCCTTTCTGAGCAAAGTTTCCAGTTTAATTAAAAATTTTTTAATTAAAATGCAAATATTCCAGGACTTTAACAATAAATTGTTTACACCAGACTGAGTAACAGCCCTCAAAGGCTCTGGGGAAAAAAAAAAAAAAACTTTCAATTGCAAGCTATAGATTCAGATTTCACTGCTCACTGAGATGGGTAAAGAATTTTTTCCTATTGGCTTAATCTGTTTGAAACAAAAGAGTAGACATCATGATGAGGATGTAGAACTTGCATAGAGAGACTACAATTCCCAGAGTTCATGGCTGCTGAGTAAATAATTGGGCCAGTTCAAATGTCTCTTCTTTGGGATTTGAAACCACTTTTATAAGACTTGGGGTAGCAAGGTTAAAATGAGAAAATCAAAGCCTGATTGTAATGTGTTCTGTGAAGATAACTTATTATCCTCTTTCCAATGTTTCGATCAACATAGTTAAAAATCACTTTGTTGGTGTAAAGTATTGACCAAATACCTGCATTCATTTCTTCATGAGAAAACAATGGGGGAAGTTGTGACATGTTGCTGTCTCTAGTCACTTCCTAGTGGGTTGGGCAGACATCCTCTATCAGGACACATCAGTGATGCGACAGCACTATGCTAGGCACTGGGGGGGGGCAGGGGGTTCTGCCCTCCAGGCACAGGAAGACTGCCAATGGGGATACAGGTCTTCAGAAGATGACTAAAGGGACATGATTTATTGTATTCACAGAAAAACGTGAGAGTGGGAATAAGGGGGGGCTCTCCAGGCAGCAGAAACAGCTTGTATCATCCCATAAGGGAGTTTTTATTACATGCCAGTACCAGGTCACACCACCACAAAAGCACATGGCACTGAGGGGATGAAGGGGTGCACATCTAGGGTGCAGAGCGCAGGGAAAGTAATGGGGCTGTGGGGCAGGGCTGGGGTGGAATGGAGCTAGTGGCCACGGAAGAAGTATGTGGGCTACCTGATCTTCCATCCGCTGCACATCTGAGAAGCAAAACTAAAGAAACACTCATCTTAAGAAACACCGGGAAAGAACAGAAATTTTTCTTTTTTTATTTTAAACCATTTGTTTTATCCACTAAAAGAAAGGCACAGGCACAGGTGAAAGCAAACAGAGATAAGAAGGCAGGAAGGAAGAGAAGAAAGAAGCACCTTATTCACTGTATTTCATTTTTCATCCTGGCTGTTCCCAACTGGCCCCAGGACAATAACCCGAGACCCTGGGATGTATGTGGCCTGCGACCAACCACTCAACCAGTGCACATCAAAAACTTTGTGCCACAGGGGCCTGAAGAGTTCCTTATATAGAGAGTGGGGAGATGGGGAGGCTATGCCTTCCTGGAGGTCTTTCCATCCCCAAGAGAGAAGAGGCAGTAGAATGCAGTGAGCACATGAATGAGCAGGACAGCCAGATTTCACAACTGAAGATACAGCACACTCAGGTAAGCATGAATTTTGTCTAAAGAATGAATGAACTATTTGGGATATACTTCTACTTTCAGATTTCAGCGTGTGAAAAAAGAAAAGGATGGCAGGAGAGCATATTATAGAGGACTTTTCAATGACTGTCTCAAGAGGTTTCACTCAATTCTCAATCATAATAATAACATGAGCACAATAATCACAATGATGGCAGTGGTGGCTCTTTTTGAAGTGAGAGTTAGGGGGCAATTCCTGTGCAGATTACCTCCCAATTAAGTTGCTCCATTCTACAAATGAGGAAACTGAGGCAATGAGAAATTAGGTTACTTTTCCCAAATCACTGGTGAGTAAATGGAAGACTGGGCCTCTGAATCTAAAGCACTTTGACCACAAAGCCACACTTTTTATCATTTCACTACATGAAAGCTCAGGATGCCATTTTGGCATTATCCTACTCTACTAAGCAAGCAGGCCGTTCACTAGATTGAATGCATGATACAAAATGGAACGAACTTAGCAGGTTGTAGTCAAGACAAATCAAAAAACTTTTGAAGATTTCAAACTTTTGGAAGGCAGACAATGCACAGAGAAAGAAAAGAAACTTTGTGAGATACGTTTCCGTACCTATAAAATGAGAAGTGTTTTCTCTAATCATCATGGATGTGATGGGTCCCAATGAAGTGCCTTTTTTCGTGCCAGTCATTAAATTGCTTAAGTCTTCTAACAATGATACGAGGTGGATACTCTTTTAGTTTCACCTTTTCCCAGATGTACAAACCGAGGGCTAAAGTATTCAGGGACCCACGTATGGCCTCCCAGCGCAAGAGGAGTAGTCCTGTCTGACACTATAATTTGAGCAGAAATCAACATGTCATGCTGATTTATCAATAACTTATTCTGTGAATTAAGTCACAGTTCCCATCATTTATCTATCTTTTCAGACTTTCCAGGAAATCTGAATCTCCAAATGAGTATTGTTTGAGTTCGTGGGAGCCCAGAATAGGACACTCAAATACAGGGAGTTTGAACAAAATGCCTGGACAGAGGTCCTTCAGGACCCACCAGTGCACCCAGCCACCTGTATCACAGATTCGACTCACATCCTGACACACACCTTGACCTCTTTCCCTGGAGGTGAAAATCTATTCAAAACCTTTGACATTAAATGATCTAGTGACTTAGTGTGAATTAAATTTTCAAAGTATAGACCTTGCTCTGAAACCTAGCTTCCTCAATGGAATTAGCCAGGGAAATAGAAAATCTGGCAAAAGTAACAACAGGGATTATAATTAAGTGTGGTTTGTGGGGTGGGGGAGATCAAAAGACTTAATGAGCTGTATTTCAACCCATAAAATTTCAACATAAAAATTTAAAGTCCTTTAGGAGACTTCACATTCATTATTAAGATATTAAGTAACAAGTACTGAAGTTAATGATTTATGCTTTATTTTTTTTTTAGAATACTGATATATTTTAAGCCAAAGTAAATGAAAGTTGATTTGGAAGTTATGGAAAACACATTCATGAAGCCAGTAAAATTCATCAATTTCCAGATTTGTCTTAGTAAAGTTCTTATTAGAATAATGGCATAAATATAACCCTAGTGGAAGTTCCATAACATATTCTCTTTATTTTGGCTAACCTCTCAGGAAGATTTCTTACTATGAATCTAGATTCCCTGAAATTCATTGTCGATTAGAGAAACTAGAATGAAATAAATTACCAAAGGCTGACAAGATCTACTCATCACCACAATACCGTGTTTCAACATTAAAGCCGTTATTGCACTTGCAAATCATAATTTACACACTCTTTCACACAATAATTTTTGGCAAAAGGAAGGATTTATGTTCCTCTCATAATTACTGCATCAGTGTGCTTAACCTTTGCATCTGAAAAAACCCAGTCTGAATCTCAGAGACAGAAAGATGGCTGGCCTTGAGTTCTGTTCAGTGGAAACACAGCATGACAGCAGATTCCTCTCTTACAGAGAAATGGGTTGAGATGAGCTCAATCAGAGGTAGCCTTCTGGAAACACCACTGGAAAGTAGCAGAGCTACTGTCAAGATGCCAACACTTAATAATTTAACTAATGTTTGATATAAGAGCATGAAGGAAGTGTTCCATTCACCTATAAGCATACACACACACAACACACATGAATGTACATACAGACACACTATCTGCTTACAGTGCTTGTATATGTCTGTGAATTGGATAAAACCGGTGTGTGCCAGAATAAAACAAACACAAAACTAGAAGGACGGAATCGAGACTGAATTTCTGGGTCCGATCGAGGCAGCAGCTAAAATCACAATTCCTTCCTAGCGTTCTACTCAAAAGACTGAATAAGATACTTTGACGTCTTGCTAAATTCTACTTCTTCCAAATATATTTTACATCTCCTCAAGTGTTCTCCATTTATCTTCACTTATTACTTTCATCTTTCTGAAACAAATTTCATAAACAATGGCCATGTTAATGGACCTAAACTCCTTGTTTTTCCTGAACTGTCATAAAACCAATCCTTGACCACTCTTCGTGTATGTGTGTGTGTGTGTGTGCATGTGCATGTGTGTGTCTGTGTGTTTCGCTTGTGGTGCATATGGTTAAATAAATCTTACTGAAAAGCACAATAGTGTCATCTACAACCAATTACCATCAGCAATTGCTTTGTAAACACTCAACAATAAAACAATTTATTTTAGTGAACAATCTATGTCAGTCCAACATTAAGTTAAAAAATAGCATGGAATCCACCTCAACCACGGTAGTGCTTAATTGCTATTCAATTTGCATAATTTATACAAATTAATGTAGACTCAATAATTAGCATTTTCATATGGTTTATTGGAATCTAAAAGGCATAACAGTATGGTCTGTTAGCAATCTGAACATGTTTAAACAATATGTTTTGTTGAGTCACTGGCATCTTAAGTTAGCTTTTCACAAAATGGAAATCAAGAAAATGTACAATGTCAATTTATACATTCCGCCTTTGCTGTGTTACTAAAACTAGATTTCAATGAAGTACTTTTTTGGTGATAGTGATGACCTGATTACAAACCATTATTAAAGGGTGTTAACAACACTTGAATAAATGAGAAGGGCAAATACTAGGGCAATATTTCAATTTTTAAAAGGGTAATCCATGAACGCTTATAAATACTTCTTCCCATGTGTATGTATGCACAACCATTAAAAAATATATGAAAGTTGAGGAAATCCAGCTGAGTTGTGTAGCTTTTAAAGCAACCAACTATCTAATCACCGGTAGTAAAAACACAAATATTTTCAAGTTATTATGTAGACAGATGCTATATAGCTATAAAATTTCCAAATATAAAACCAATACTTGGAAAAGCACTAGTCCCTGACCCATTTGTACATTAATAGTCTACTGGGACTACAGAGGTCCCATGCTCCTCCCTTTACCTCATATTTTACCTGTAAGAAATAGTCATGCACAGATGAATGCATATTTACGTTCCCTTTGCTCTGATGTAATTCATGGTATCATTCCTAAGGATGCTGAAGAATATGATACTTGCTATTTAAGATACAAAGTAAAGGGCAGGTGGGGAAAATGTAACTTGTGTATCATCATTACATAGAAGATGCTGGAGAGGGGTGTGCCCTGGTCGCCTCTCAGTCTAGTACACCCTGGGGGCAGTCCCACATACATCCCAACGTTCTGGGTTCAAGATCCAGGGCCCAGGGGAACAACAAATGTGAACAACTAAACAAAAATAAAGTGCTGAAAAAAAGAAGATGTAGGAGGTAAATGTTGAAGACATCTGGATCATGACAGTTCATTGCATGTGACACAGTGTCATTACTTTCTTTTCTGAAGGTGACATTCAATACTCCTACTAAGGTCAGTGGCTTGTGAAGACTTTCATACGCAGGATGTGGGAACTGTGGCATCTAAGTTCACCCTCACCTCATCATCCCAAGGTACATTTGAATGTTGTGTTCAGACTTGTAACATAGCTTATTTATTTGACTTTAATCTTTTGGAAATACTTTTAATAAAGAAAATCTGTTTTAGCTAACAGTTCTATTTTTCTGAATGAACTAATTAAAGCTAAAACAATGCCTTGACCATTTTCCTGTGCTTGTGCCTACAGAAAATGAAAAAAAGGATGAAGTTAATGTCTCTTTTCCATTTGTCCTTATCATCACTTCCCAAAGGACTCAGATTGAGCATCTTGAAGACAGCACCGAAACAGAAGCTGTGTGCTTAAAGAAACAAGAACAGGAGTTTTCAAGCCTGAATTCTCTCAAAAAAATAATCAGGGTGCCATTACTTGTTTTGAGCCAACTTGTGTAAGACAAGTCCAGTGGAGCCATCCCTAATCATGGCGCTACCGCATTGTGCTGTGTATAAGGCTCCCCTGCTTGCAGCATGCACATGTTTCTGGCCCAAAATTTCATGAAAAAAAAATCTTTTGTTGTAATTTTCTAATTCAAATTTTCATTTTTTATATTAAGGTGCTTGTTTTTGCATTATAAATGAATTTTAGCATTTATTTTTAGCATATTATGGGCACAAGAAACTTTAGGTAACAAATAGTTGCAAAACACAAGAAGAGATACAAGGAACCAGAGGCTTTTCTTCCTGTGGCCCCACAGTCTGAGGACACTGTGCAGGAGGAGGGCCACAGTGCCTCTCGCAGCTCTGTGGCCAGGCTCTTTAGCATCCTTAATCAGTGGTAGCTGAAAGCGTGCAGTGTCTGTAGTTTTGTAAAAATATCAGCTAGCTTCCACTTAAAGTGCATGAAGAGAAATTTCCTGCTGTTCACCCTATGTAATAAAGTCAGCATCACCTAGCTTATCAGGTCAGAGTCACTTACTCTGTGGACAGCAATATGTCACTAATTGTTTCATTTAATTGAACTGTTGTGCGAAATTGATTTCATCGCAGGTTTATCCTAATTTAACAAAGCCAATGAGGCATACTTGGGTATTATTTTGCATACAAACATCATTATTGATTTCAAGAGTTACACTTGTAACTCATAAGCATAAATAAAAGAATTAAAAACATGTATATAGATACAGAATTTGTACCACCCATGTAGAATGCACATCCTTATTTTCACCTCACAAATTTAGGTGAAAAAAATGCACATAATACATGACAAAATACAGTCATTTGTTTCTGGTCTTTAAAAGGTTGAGGCTGAGACACATCAAGTGACAGTCATCAGCACATGCTGGAAACATGGGGTAATGAAACTTAATCGTATTAGACACAGAAACTGGGTGACAAAGAGGAGCTTCTTTAGAGAAGCACAACCAGAGTAAAGGAGACCTCAGTGCATGGACTCACTCCAATGAAAGTAGAAGACACGGGATGGGCTGCAATACACTCACATTATGAACAGTCTGCAAAATCACCCCAATGCAACACCAGCCAACTCATCTACCTTGGAAAATATGTTCAATTCAGCCGAAAGGAGACTCCCGGGCATTTTCACAGTGCAAAAATAAATGTAAACAGTAACAATACTAGTCTTGATGGAGCATGTTTTATGTGCCAGGCATAAGAGTAAAGAATACTAACAGTAGCTACCACGAACTGAGATCTACTTTTCAAGTGAAAAGAGCAGCAACCCTGCCAGCAGATGACCTGAGAAGTTACAACAGCTGCTATTCCAGACATTTTACTTAGATGAAGTCACCATTTCTTTTATGAAGTCATCTAATGCACCACACAACCCTGTGAGTTGGGCCTGGATGTTAATCACATATCAGGGGTTTTCTCAGACCTTTCAGGTATGACCTGTCCAAGAGTCACGACCACCCTAGGGGACAGGTGCTCCTTTAAAGATGAGGAAACTGAGACACAAAGAGGCGGTGACTTGCTCAAAGTCACACAGTTAAGTGGTAAAACTGGCATTCAACCTGGGACACAGAGTGACTCCCTAACCTGATGGCTCCCTCTTGTTTGCTTCCTGCTTATTTCAGCCGTCCCAAGAGAGCTGTTTATGGCATTACATTCCCAACAGCAGCAGTAGAAGAAAACATTCCAATTTATTTTAATAATCTTTGCAATCGCCAAGTTATACCTCATAAAATTGGGGTAGGATTTCAAGATGCCACATTCTCTGGTTTGGAAACCTGATGGCAAAGGTGCTAAAACTTTAAAGCAAGTTGTTATATGGTGGGAACCACTCCTGACCTCAGCATAGTTTCTTTACTCCTCTAGCCTCATGGGGGAATCTGTGCACATTAAAACGTGGCTGTTCAGAAGTCACCTTACATGGAGACAAAAGAATAAATATTCAGCAAATTCTCCACTTCTTGAAACTGTTTTGCTATATTAACAGCCATCTGTTAAACAAATGACTAGACTGAGAACAGAAATGCCAGTACAGTCACAGTCTACTCACTCATCAGTCAACTGCTGTGGCTACGTTCATCAAGGCCTTGTGTTTGTGTATAAAAGCCCCATTTCATAAAAACAGAAAAGGTGCCTGAGAGATTCTCTTGTCTCCTGTAAGAAGCTAAGGTCCAGATATGACCTTAGCCTCTTTCCTCCTAGTCCAGTAGTTTTTTATCTCTTAAGGAAAGGTGCAGGCAGGAATGAAGGTGAGTAGGCAGGCAGGTAGGAAGAGAGAAAGAAGCACTTTATTTTTATTTAGTTGTTCACACTGGTTGTTCCCTCTCTGAGCCAGGGACTCAAACCCAGGGGAACATGGTCTGGCCACCTTTGGAGATGACTGATCTAATTACTACTCCACCAGTGAACATCAAGTCCAGTACTTTTCAATCACAGCACGCTGCCCATAGCATCATCAGTGAAGGGTGATGAAGGATTGAAGTGAAATGGCAGAGATCATAGGGCCGTACATGGCCATAGACTTTCCCACCCCACCAAAGACAGCCCTGGGCTAGCACAGAGTTTCTTATTAATTAAGGAGACTGACAAACATCTTGGATATGACAGCAGTATGCACCCCCATTAAGACTTAGAACACACAACATGTTTACTTCTTCTCAATGGCTTTGTGTAAACCTTGATGTTTAGTAAAGTACCAGGTGTGGAATAGAAGGAAAATTGTGTATTTATGTAATTTTAAGTAATGATTTTCAGTTTTCTGAGTAAAACAAAAAACTGAAGAAGTTGCTAAAGGAAAGTATTTAAAAGAATGTTATCAGCACTTATCATATTTTAGAAAGTTCAATCTTTTAATAGTGTTTAGAAGGATGTGCTAAGATATCTACCACAAAAACCATTTTTTTCTCAAGTTAATTAATGTTTTTCATTGAGGCAACATTAAGTAAATAATATAACTTGCGATGTGCAAGTTCACTCCATCAAATATATAACTCACCATGTCCAACAGCAAATTGCTAATTATCTCCACCAGTGTCCACTGGACCCCCCTACTCTTTGCCCACTCCGCTTCCCCACTGATAATTTCAATTCTATTGATAATATTTAAGGTTGGTTTTGTTTACTCTGTTCTTTTGCTTTGTTTATTAATATATCACATACGAGAGAAACCATCCATTATTTGCCTTCCTTCTTCTTATTTCACTTAGCGTCATCATGTCTAGTTCCATCCATGTTGTCGTAAATGAGAGGATTTTGTCTTTTTAAGGTGTATAGTGTTCCATCGTGTATATGTACCACACCTTCTTTATCCATTCATCCAATGATGGGCGTTTTCTAATTCTTGGTAGTTTCCAATTCTTGGACATTAAAAATAATTCTGCAATAAACATAGGTGTCTATATAGCTCTCTTAGTATTAGTGTTTTTGTGTTTTGAGGGTAAATACCCCAAAGTGTGATAATGGCATAATGTGGAATCTCAAGTTTTTGAAGAATCTCCAAACTGCTTTCGATAAAGGTTGCACCAACTCACACTCCCATAAAAAGTGGAAAAGGATTCCTTTTTTTTCCTCATACTCTCCAACACTTGTTTCCAACATTTTGAATAGCCATTGTCAAAGGTGTGAAGTAATATCTCATTGTTAATTTGATTTGCATTTCCCTAATAAGAAGTGAAGAGGAACATCCTTTCATGTGCCTGTTGGCATCTATATGTCTTCTTTGGAGAAATATCTAATCAGAAGTTCTGCCCATTTTTTAATGGATTGCTTGTTTCCTGTTGCATTTTATTAGTTTTTTATATATCTTGGGTATTAAGCCCTTGTCATATGTATGATGTGCAAACATCTTCTCACAAGTAGGATGTTTTTTTGCTTTGGTAATAGTTTCTTTGATTGTACAGAAGTTTTTCAGTCTGATGTAGTCCCATTTGTTTATTTTTGTTTTGGAGTCTAGTAGCCAAAGACCTCTCTAAGATCAATGTCATGGAATATAATGCCTGTTTTTTTCTATGTATTTCATTATTTCTGGTCTTACATCCAAATCTCTAAGCCAGTTTGAATTAATTTTCATATGGTGTAATAAACTGGTATAATCTCATTATTTTACATGTGGCTGTGCAGTTTAACCAACACCATTTTTTTGAAAAGACTTTCTCCATTATATGTGCTTGGCTTTTTGTTGTGAATTAACAGATCATATAGGTAGGAGTTTATTTCTGGAAACTCAATTCTGTTCCATTGCTCAGAGTTTCTGTTTTTTATTGCAGTACCATATTATTTTGATTACTCTTTCTTTGTAATGTAGTTTGAAATCCGGGAGTGTGATAGTTCCAATTTTGTCCTTTTTCCTTATAATCGCTTTATTATTTGGGATCTTTTGTGTTTCTATGCAATTTTTAAAATATTTTGTTCTACTTCTTTGTAAAATTCCAATGAATTTTGATAAGGAATCCATTAAATTTGTATGTTTCTTTAGGTAAGATGGCCATTTTAGCGATGCTAATTCTTCCCCACATGAACACAGGCTATCTTTCCTTTTCTATATATTTTCTATTTCTTTTAAGAATGTCTTGTAGCTTTCATTGTACAGGCCTTTTACCTCCTTTGAAAATCTGTTTTTAAAAGATCACTTGCACTCAACATGCTAAAATTTAAGGAAATTCCATATACAGTTGTGTGATTTTCTAAAGGAAACTGACATTAATGTGACTTTTTTAACTCTATGATGTAAGCGAGTTGAGGACCAATGTTTTATTTAAACAATAGTCATTATTTTACATGATTTAATTGATTAGAAAAAAAAAAGAAATGAACTTAAAGAAACCCAGAATATGATTAGGATGTTTCTGTACCTCAACTCCCCACAGCAGTTCTAGAAGTTTTCCTGATCCCTATGAGTTTCACCGTGCTTAGTACTAATTTCTACTCTGCCTTTCAATACTACATTGAGCAGGAGCAAGCCTAAGCTAAATCTGAACACTAAGAACACCATAAGACTTTCTCCAACATATTTGTGCACTTTGTACCAAAAGACGAATGAACAAATAAAATATTCCCTTTATCAAAAGCATGAAGGGATAACTTATTTTACCAAAGATCTCAATTTCCATTTAAAATGGAAAGGCTACCACAGTAAGTTAAAAATTGATACAATTTACTAATGTGTTAAAGTTGACACAATACATAGTGAGGTATGCCTGTGAGTGAAAATGCCAAATTAACTAACAAATCCTTCAAGTTTGTATTGGCTGTGTTGTTCTTCCTTGTCAGGAAGTGAATTTAAGAAACACGGTGAATTACAATAGTCTTTGCTCTTCTCCTGCACAAACTGCTACTTGCCACAAACTACTTTGGCTATATTAAGGAAGTTGAGATCACCAACTATAGGACAACCACCTAACGTCTACAGCACTATCATTGTCTTGGAACAGCTAGAGGCCAAGGGTCACTGAAGAGTTGGTGAAGATGGCAAACAGAAGCAGGGGAAGGGATAATGTGTACACTGTCCATCAACTGTTCTGCAGTGCAGTCAGGAGAAGAATGAAATCAGTGGGAGAAAGGAGATACTGACATAAGCTCGTCTGAGCCAAAATGAGAGCTAGAGCAAACAGACAAGATGGCATCAGGAGGTAGATAAGTGATCCTACTGTGTTCCAGGAAGGAAAAAGGTAAGTGAACAGATGGGAGTTATAACAGAAACATTTTCACCTCTTTTTAAAAAATTTTTTATTTTGAAAAAAATTCAAGCTTCCAGTAAAGTTGCAAGAATTTTAAACAAAAGCCTGTGTATTTATTCTCAATCCACTTCAAGTTGTACACATGATATCCCACTATCTCTAAATCTTCAAGTGTATATTTCCAGAAAATATGAAAATTCTCTGAGGTAACAAAACAATTATGAAATAATTGAGAAACAGAAGTTGATATTCTACTGTTACATCAAAACTAACAACTTTACTAAAATGTTGGCAATGGCCTCAATAACAGCCTTGAAGGGAAAAAAGAGTCAATCTAGTTTTATGCCTTATATTTGGCTGCCCTAGCTCTTTAGTCTCCTTTAACGTGGAAGGTTCCTCGATTCTTCTCTAGTTTTCTTCACCTTGACATTTTTAAATAATACAAGGCACTTATTTTGTAGAATGTGCCTCAGTTTGGGTTTGTTGTATGATGCTTTCATTTAAGTAATCTGTGAATAAAATGAGAATCCATGGATTCAATAAATCAAACAATCAATATAAAGAAGGGAAAGTTGTTTCTTTGAGTAGAACACCACATTTTTGCCCATATTTCCTTTCCCACTTCTACCAATGTTTTCTTACTCACAGAAGATGATTTGACTGAGTCAAAATGATGACTGTCATTGCTCTCAGAAACAGCTGGGGATGTCACTGAAACTTACAGTTTCATCTCTGTGATTTGTGACTGGTGTGCCTGGGCTACTTCAGAATTGTGGACGTCCTGAAGTTGGCAATTAGGATCTGGTGCTCTGTGGAGATTCTGAGTATAGAGAGCACTGAGGCTTTCCAGTTTTCTTTTATGTCCTGTTAGCCCACTAACACTTGGTCCCCACCATGTGATACATGATATCTTACTCTATGTTTTATTGTCTATACATACTCTATAGAATAATTCCTCGCCAAGATGGATGAATTGTTTGAAAAATTCTTCCTATGTTTCTCTGTGGATTTCACAATTCAATCATTTTTCTCATGTTTAAAATCTTTACAATTGTGGCTCAAGTATAATCCCGTTCAATGATACTGAAACATATATAAATGTCAACTTAGTATATTTAAGACCCATCTCTTTATATCTATAGACAGATACTGCCTATAGTCAAATCTGTATCCAAAAATCTAATGCATATTTAAGAAGTCTTCTATTCTGATGATTCAAATATAAATTATTTCTATACTAAATAGATAAGGTAAATGCCAAAATCAAATTACTGTCTTCATTATCATTGAAAGTCAGCTTATTCACTGGGCTGAGAAGATCACCCACATATTGTACAAGAGGTAATTTAGTGATGTGCCAGAATTTTGTTTGTTCTTTATAAGCTTTACCATTAGCCAGAACTTTTTGATTAAGATCAATATTAGCTGTATAATATTGACACTGACAGCAGTTTAGATTTTAAATGTTATGTCAAAGCTCTTTTAATGTCTTATGCTTGGATATAAAAAGGAAGAAAAGACAACTAATGACTCTAGATTCTAACCTTCTCTGTCTCTGTCTCCCCCACACACACAAAAATGAAATTTAGTACTTTTATATAGTTAGCAAGGTCACAGTGGCAGAGAAATATTACCCAAACTACTTTTGCTTAATACAATTCTGACATCTCTGTCTTTTCACATTAGCAAGCTGTGATTTCAACTACAGATGAAGTCTTATGTGGGGATAATTTGCATTCCAAAATTACTAGAAAATACAACTGACCTAACTTTTCAAAACTCGGTCTTTTGGAACAACACTTAAAAGGAAGAGGTGTCCACAAGAGTTGTTGACAAAGTAGAGTATTTCATAAGTTGCAGTTACAAATGGTGATGTGGCAGTCACAGTCTCCGAGCCAAAAGGAAGGCAAGCTCAGTGTTACTGGATAAACATGCTACCTATCACCTGCTCTTTGGAACTTATCATAGCCCAGATATAAAATGGCTGAGTCTGTCTGAAAACAGCCTGAGAATAGAAAAGTGCTCTTTATACCTGGTTTCTTACATACTGATGTTTGTCAGTTCATATTTCATTTCTATGTTCCCTTTGTGATGGGGATAGTCTGGAAAATTCTACATAAATAGGTGCATCCTGGTGGCCTAGTGGTTTAGTTCACCAGCCATAATCCACATACATCCCAAGGTCCCCAGTTCAAGACCTGGGGCTTGGGGAACAACCAAGATGAACAAGATAAAAATAAATAAATGCTTCTTTCTCCTCATCCTGCCTGCTGCCTATTCACCTTTATCCCTGCCTGTACCTTTCCTTTAAATTTTTTTTTTCTACATGACCAAATATTCATGGAAGTCAAGTATTCAGGGATTCTTTTTTAGCACTTCTGTATCTTTATTTATGAAAATGTTTTAAATTGGGGAGGGCGGTTGTGCTAGGAAAAGAACTCAATACTACAGCCAAATTCATGAGTGAGACTGACACTTTAAAAATAATTTCCTTTGGGAATTCCATCTGGTACATTTGGAAAGGCAGATTTTAATACTAAGTTCCTGGGGAAGTACTTATCTAAAAAAGCGATGAAGAAATGAGAAGTAAACTGAACCATTAACCTACTAAAATAGAATATTTCTGGAAAGTAGAAAGTCATACAAACCCTTCTTGAACAGTATTAAAAATGGGTAAATTAAAAATGGAAAGGCAAAATAAATATTAGCTCCTCTTTTCTCTCCAGGCATATGCACATTTTCAACCTGCCCTGTCACATCACAAAGCTAGCTTACGGTCTGCAGGAAGGTTGCAGATGATCTCAAACCACCCTCGACACCAAGAGCCAGTGTTTACACATACATGTGCGCACGCTCAAGCAAACACACATACACCGACTTTAACAGCAATGACATTAATACTGAAGTGATAACAATAAGTTCAAGTAGCAGGAAAGCAGGGACTCGCTTATGGTGTCTCATGCTATGAATAGAATAATGCCCAATAAGGATAGAGCCACTTTGAAAGATAAGGGGAAGTGCCCTATTACAAGTCAAAACACAGAAAAGCAGTCTCTCTCCATGACCACCCGCCCAATCTCTGCCTAAATGAGGAGCATGTCATTTTTTCTCAATCTGGAAGAACTGGAACTCTAAGGACTTTCTGAAGTAATGACAGGACTGAAATATCTGCCATGAACTACAGGAAAAAGCAGAGAAAATCAGTTATAATTTACTTTTAAACTTGCACAATTTTAAAACTGCCAAAGAACAGACATTAATATTTGGAGATAATTCCAGAAACAAGTGTTCCAATGTTTTTGCATGAAATGGAACAAAGACAACTTCTACTTTGATCTGCACTTCAAAACACTTTGTATAAATGGATGCTAATATCTCTATCTATGCTATGAGAGCTGTTTTCACTTGAAGTACACGGCATAGAATTGAAGTCAGAGTTGTAAAGCACTCGGCCATCTGTCCTTCAGTTGTTGCAAATCATACATGGAAAAGCATATGTATAATGAACAGAAACTGACAAACTTTTTAGAGCTTACATGCTTTTGAGTTCATGGATTCTCTGTCCCACACGTTTCTGAGATTCTTCAACAACGCGTTTGATGAACTGGTTTCATCATGTGAGTGGAGTATGTGGGCACATGTTTATTTTATAATGTCATTATTACAAATACACAGGAAACCAGACAACTGCTTTAACATTTTCACTTAAAAGAAATATAAATAAATGCTCCAGGAAGTTAGTGTTTTTGTGACAAGTTCAATTCCAATTTCAGGGATGGATTCACAAAACTGTCATAGACACCAAATGCGATCTCAGAAAGCTATGCAATTTCTTTGTGCCTCAGTTTCTCCTTTTATTTGTCCCTGTGCGCCTGTATGTGTGAGCACATATTACAGTTCTTTATAATAAGGTATTCCAATGGTTTATAAATAAGTATGGGCCAAAGGTTTAAGTTATAAAAAATATAAGTGTGATGCCAACAAGAAAGGAATATCTTAATAAAGTAGGGTGGTTGATATATATATATATATATATATATATATATGTATATGTACATATGGTTTGTTTTTTTTTTGCAAAAATCAATTCGGGTCTAGTGATATGACTCCTGCCTAGCCTGAGTCACTTTAATGTGCATCAAACATCAGCGGCTGTTGTGAAACCACAATTGTCTAAGTCACTGGACCAGCCATTGTACATGCAAAGTCTTTTGAAAAACCTGATATGCATTTAAAATGCAACTAGTACTCACTGTAGCCCGAGAACAAATAGTAAAACAGTGAATACACAACTGAAAAGGTCCTTGCAGCATGTTCCCCTAGCCGGAAGGAACTGAAATTTTCCCTCAAAGTCTTTTTTCTGTTGCTCTGTAGACACAATTGTAGGCCAGTTAGCATAAACAAGCGAAAGCATGTGCAGAGATCCACGTTCATCTCTTAATAAAAAATGACCAAGAAAATTCACAGCATGGGAAACTACTTATCACCAGATGGTGCAGAGATGAGAGCTGGCCATCTTGCCCCTCCACAAGGCTTGCCAACCGCTCTGACAGCCCACACAGTTAAATATAGAGTGCTGTGCACCTGCAATCCTTGGAGAAGACTTGAGGTCCAAAGGGGGAACCCGTGCTTCCTCTTGTCATTGCAACAGGTGGCCAGCAAATAACAGCAATAGTACAAGTATTTTGCATCAGAACTTTTTGGGGGCACTTCAGGGGAGGCTGTGAGAGCCCAAATATTAGCTAGGGCACAGGGAGGCCAGCTGTGCACCCCTGGGCGACTATCAGCACAGAGGGAAAGACTCCAGCTCGCTGACAATACAGTGACAAAGGCTGGCGTTCTGATAGCTTCCTCTCCCTGTTCACTTCCCAGTGCTGGTGATGGTGTGAACTCTGCAGGTGCAACTGGGGACCAAGGGGTCCCCTCCCTCCATGGGGACAGTGCCCTGACAGCCTCAGAGAAAGGCCATCCCCGACACAACTCACGGCCCCTCTCTCTTCCTTTACTCTATGCAGAATCCGCACACAGTCTCCAAAGAGAAGAGTTTACAATCAGGTCAAAGCTGATGGGAAATACTCCTGTGCGTTTTCATGCGGCTCCACCTGAGATCACGGATATGGGCATTCAGCACTGGTTTCTCCCATTCAGTCAAACGCAAGGACTACCATTACCATGGAGAAACTTCTGGACATTGATTAGGCACATATACACAGACACACACACATGTACACATGCACACACACACGCACTAGGAAATATAATTTGGTGCTAAGGCTTTCTTAAAGTTTATAGTAGAGGAGTGATATATCTTGATAACCAGATCGATAACATATGAGAATTTTTCACTGTTCATTCTCGTAAGTTAGCCGTGTTCTTTTCAAGAGAACGTTTTAGGACAAGTGGTCTGTTCCCCAGAACTGGGGGAACTAGGGGAGCTGGGGGAGCACTCACAAGAGTCATTACTACAGGCAATATTGGGTTTGCAGTGAGCTGGTCTCCGACACTGTCGCAGCAGCAGGAATGGTGACCGGGGCACTGTCAGGCTCCCCTCGGATCATACCTGGAGACTCTTGTCCATGCTTAAAGGCTTGTGACCCAGAAGGTCAACTCTCCTCAAGGCGAAGCCCTGTGAGGAGGAAACAGGTTTAGGCAGCTTCACTGAAAGGTCATGCACTGACAAATGACTTCGCTGTGTGCACGTCTTTCTGCTCCACCAAAGTGACTTCTTCTTAAGGGACCCTGTTTGGGTCATTATGGAATGGGCTTGTCAGAGGGCTTCGCAATTGTAACTATAAACAAATTACTCCAGGAAGAAGGCCAGAGCCACAGCAGCCATCAAAGAGATGTGCCAAAACTATGAGACTCTTTCCTGTCCAGGTCCTCATTAGATGGAGAGCAAGGAGTGGTTGCAGGTGAAGTGCTGGCACTCTGAACAAAAGCTGTAATGACTAGGACAGGACACGATGGGTGAGGGTCAGGAGTTATTGCCACTCAAGACATTTGATTTCAGGTGACAAATTAGGACAAATGCCTTTCTTCTCTGGAGAGTTCACTGAAAGTTCTGGCTACCGGGAGGCGATTCCTTGGGCAGTGCCAACGTCTCCGAAATTCATTCTGCTGCAAGTGGTGCCCAGATGATCCAGAGAGGGCCAGTGAGTCCAGCTCAGAATGTGGGGGTCCAATGCCCCACCATCCCCAGGAGCCCTCTGGTCTTGTGACCAAGGAATTCAGAACTGAACTAGATCCTGGCAGGCATTTCCGTGCCGGGACCCTGGGCAAAATAAGACTTTCTTATGGGAAGTGGGGCTCAGGGGGAGGTTTTTAAAAGTTTATTCTTTAAATGCACAAAAGCTTCATGAACATCAAATGGCTCTTACAAAACAACATTTTGATGAGTTAAGTGTAAATGAATCAGCAACATATGGATTCCATTTCCTTCCAAATACACAGGGGTCTCCAAATTAAAGAGGAAAGAAGGGCTTGGGGCAACATGCATTTGGGCTTTCAGTGAATCCGAAAGGATTTGAGCAGAGTTCTGGACAAGCAGCAGGCCCAGAGTGTGTCCTGGACATGAAGGGATTTTATAACCTTGAAAAATGTTGGATAGTTAAAGTTCCCTCTTTGAAGCATCTCAGATGTAAGCTCGTTTTATATGATTTTTCTCCTTTAAATGCACAAGAGTACAGGGCAGCTGGCATTGATTATTTTATTCTTTTTAAAAAAGGAATGTTTAAAATAAAATAATGGCATAATTTGTTTAGACAAAACAGCCCCCAACTAGACAAAAAGGCAAACAGAGGAAGAAAGGTTGTTTGTTTATATGGGGGAGGGAGGCAGGATAGGGTATCAGGACCTATATCTGCAGAGTTCAAGTTTCACAATAGTCCAGCATCTACAGCTAGTTTATGTGTATGTATGTGTGTGTGTGTCTACACATACAGGTATAAGTGCATGTGTCTGTAAGTATGTAGATATGCGGCTGCATACACATATTAGACATATACACATAGGTAAACATTAGTCTCCATTTTATTTCCTCAGATCTCTAAAAGACCCATTCTAATGTCACTAACTGGCACCACATGCATAGTCTGTGCCTTATTACATGTTCACAAGGAGCAGCTCAAATTCCTCTCGTATTTTTAAAGCTCTTTTCCTCCTGTGTGTGCGTGTGTCTGTGCATGTGTGTGTGTGTGTGTGTGTGTGTGTTAATTTGCAGTTCTTACCATTTCGTATTATTCTCATGTCTATGTGAGTGGGAGACATTTATTCCAAAGCACACTGAACGAGAAATTGCTGTAAGTGATTTCACTAAGAATATGTTTAAAAGCTGTAATATTTATTCTATGATGTTAGGAACAGAGAAGAATAAGATGCTTAGGTTTTATTTTGAAAACACACAGAAAGTGAGTGAATAAGAGAGAGATAAATATACATTCTCCACTGTGAGAATGTTAACATCTCACTCCTGAGCAGGGGACCAGTTAACCCACTTTGGTAACAAGCATGCCAATAACCAAATGGAGTAAAGTCAGGAATGCAAGAATGAGGAGTCTTGGGAGAGCAATGACCAGTTGCACTGCCTCTATTTATACAAGGGGCCATTAAAGTGTCAATAGGAGGCACTGATAATTAATAGGACCCATTTGCTGAGTTCACAAATGAGTCTCAATCCTTTTAATTAAAACAAATATTTTTAAGTTTGGAATTTTGATGCCACTTTCACTGGTTGTTGGATTTTGTGTTGCAATTATTTCCATGCCCCCAAATCAGGCAAAATATTGAGACTCATGTATTTCTAAAGTTTAAAGTGAATTTAATGTGATTTGATGTGAGCATTATTTTCTGACCATTTCAAGCTTGAGATTCACAGCCAATGCCCTATACTGTGTTTTTCCTCCTAAGGGATTTTAAAGCATCATAAAAAGTCAGCAGTTGCAACAACCTCAAAGGTCATCTAGTTCAACATTTATCTAACACTGGATCCCCTCTACAACATTCCTGATAAGTGTCACCCAGTCTTTGCTTAAATGCAAGGCATACATACCTTTACCTTACCCTCCACGAGACAACCTCCACTCAAGTAGAAAGTGAACCTACATCACCGCCCCTGTCTCTCTCCTGCTCCCCATCAAAGCTCCAATATATGGGGATCGTAGCTCGGGCCAAAACACAGAGGACATTAAAGGTCCCCCCTGAAAGTCAGTAAGTGACCCATAGTTACATATAACTTCTCTTACAGAAGAGATACAGCACACCAATGAAGCACTACAAATACAAGAGACCACTCTCCAATTAAATACAATAAACTTCTTCATCACAAAGGTTGTCATCTGTTGCCCACACTGATAGTCAAGGTAGCTCTCTGGAAGAAAACAGCTGGCTCTGTTTGGTCTTATTAGCAAAATCCATACTCCACTGCGCAGACTAGACCAAAAGAAAATGGAATCTAAACCCTCCTTAACAGGTTATTCCCCTAAGCCAAGATGAGCTTCTAGTCTGGATTCAATACTAAATATTTCTAAAAGGCAAGAAACTATTTATCTGTAGGATGAATCTTGAGAATCTACATGAATAGCTGTGATAGTCATGTTGGAAAAATTTCTTTTCTAATTTACAGTCCTTTTGACAAAACAAAATCTGTTCTGTACAGCTGGATTCAGGGCACTATGATAAGTAATCAACAGTGACGTGTGCTTTGTTGAACGCTGGTCATCAGCAATGTGGTACAATGTCATAGGGGCTGTATTTTGACTGAAAATCCCTCTAGTGCGACAGATTGAAATAATGAAAACTAAACACTGAAGAAATTCCTCCAGGTTGTGTCGGGTCAGCCTAACCTGCTGGCAGCTACAGAGAAAGCCAGGTGTTTCATCACAGGATTCATGACTCAGCCCTTCAGAAGAATGTCTTTGGAAACTGCTGTAGCTCCAGTCAGCCCTCTTTCTCCTACTGATCTCCTTCACATGAATCTCCAGTGTGAATTAACCAGGGCAGTGGTCCTGAAGGGTAGGTTGAGTAGGATTTGTTAAGGAGTATCTGTTTTTGTCGCCTTAAAGAGTGTCATCATTCCTGCAACCTGAAAGATCTTTAGATAGGATCTTGGGCACTTTAGACAAACACTGGACTTTTGCCCAATGTTCAGCCTACTATTAACACTTAATGGCCTGATTCCAGGGACCATTTATGGAATGGCGACCATGATATCTCCAGTGCCTGGCCCATGGGAGAGACCCACAATCTATCTGATGATGAAGGATTGAGTAGATGCCCTCTCCCCTCTTTAGTAGGAGATGCAACACTCAGGATTCCACTCATCTTCAAAGGTTGGGGTGCAGTAAAGACTACCCAAAGAGTGTGGTCACTCAAGGTTGTGGAGTCAGAGCGGAATGGTCCTCAGATTCAATCACCATCTTGCAAGTGGAAGTGATGGTCACGGCTAGAGAAAGAGGAGCTTTCCACACATTCCAAACAGTAGCTTGCTCAGAAGTGGGCAGTGTAGAGGAACATATCAAGACTTGTCTCTGAAAAGCCATGGTATGACAGCGCAGTGTTAGAGGGCCAGGGTTCAAGTCCCCACTCTGTTACTACCTACCTATGTGATCTCGAGTAAGTGTCAACCTCTTTGGGCCTCAATTTCCCATTGGGAATAGAACAAATGGCAACAGGAAACAAGTTTACAATCTCACGGGGTTACTGGAAAGTCTAACAGTGTTTATGTATGGAAAGTGTTCCGAGGAGTGCCTGATGGGCATGCTCTAGCTCCTCGGTGCCCAGGAGACATTGTCCCTTTGCGAGGGTAGGTGAGTATGGTCACAGTGAGAGATAAGCACAGTTTCCCAGGAGGCAACAGGATTCAACATCCGTGATGTGATCCCTTCTGGAAAAGTACCTGTTAGTCTTTTGATCCTCCGGGGTTTCATACTGTGGCAATTAAAGGAGAAGACCTGCAGAGGGAGGTTTCCCTGAGCAAAGACTGTTGACGATCTGCTGGTCAACCCAACCGCTCCAGCAAACGTGAGTATGGACAAGTTACGTCTCTGTGCTCTAGCGCCCCTAACATTGGGACTGTCTCTGGAGTCTCTCCATGCAACAACCCCCAGGTAAGGTGTTTGCCGGGAGAACTGAGAACACAGTGAAGCCAGGGAGGGTTGGGATGAACTGAGGAGATGATACTGGAGTCCTGTGGCCTCTAGGGCAGAAATACAACCCAGAGTAGAAACTCCAGAGAGGCCTTTGTCCTACAGACAATGGAATTTGCATCAGAAGCCTGCACCGAAGAAGAAATTCACAGTCCTGCAGGTCTTTTCCTTCTCCTCCCCTCACCTTTATTTTTTGGAAGGCAGAAGGTAGGTCACACTGGGAGGAAGACTAGCCGAACAGCTCCCTTCCCCCTTCAAACCCTCTACAGGTCTGAAGCTGTGAGTCTAAGCAGCTGCCTGGCCTTGGATCTGGGAGCAGCTGTGGCTAAAAAGCCAGACAGAGCTGCTACCGGTCCGTTACAATGGCGGATGTCATGAGAATTGAGCCCTATCTGCATTTATCATTTTGCCTGCACACCACTCAAATTAGTTCACACTGATTCCTGAACATCGATAACATTTCTTTTTTCACTTTTATAGCTTTTAGGACTTTTACATTTCAGTTTTTCAAGTGGGAAGACATCATTATGGGAAAAAATCGTGGCTCATGTAGAACTTTAATTATCTGTTAATAAGGCAACGAGGGATACACAGGATCACTGCTGAAGCAGCCCCGGAGTCACCAGGTACTGCCCAGCTAGCAACATCTGGTCTGACTAGTAAACAGCAGAAATATAAACAAGTGTGACTTCATCTGCCGAAGCAAGGCATGCACAATTGCCAGTGTCTTAGCATGCCATTGAAAACGAAGGCCAAATAATTTGACAATTTCTATTCAAGATGCCTGCTTGGACTTTTTTTAATTGATGGGAACACACCTCTCCATTAGCCACAATGGTGAAATTTGGACTATAGAGAGACAGTTTCCAAGATAGTAAAGGTTTCTGTACCCTGAATGTACTCCCCACCCTCCACCCTTTTTATTTGTCAGTGACAAAACAGCACTTTATGTATCGCCCTTTCAAAATAAATTTTTGAAAGACACAGAACCTGCTTATTTTTTCTTTAAAAAATGCCCTGTTTTGTCCAGTCTCTTCAGTCACTACGACCTTTTTAACATTTCTCTCATAAAATGCATAGTCTTTAGGAGAAATGAGTCACGTGGCTCCCAGAAAGCAGTGTTGTTTTTCTCCTTTCAAAACATGGTTCTAAGTATCCCAAATCATATCCCAGATCGCTAATAAAAGGGGAAATAAGTCTGACGATGTAGCAAATGTAACAGGTATGATTAAAAGACAGAGAATGAAAAAGGCCAGTGAATGCTCATGCTGTCTTTCTTTGATTGCTATTAGGCCTACCCACGGAAGAGAAGAAAGCAGGAACTACTAAGCCAATTAGAGGACTAAATGTCAGGAATTCAAGAGAGCACTACAGAAGGGAGGTGAGAGAAGGTGAGCTCTGGGCTCAGGGAGCAAGGCAGGTGAATTCACAGGGGAGGCAGCAGCACCTTTAAGGACCCAAACTAAGGAGGCCAACTGCACTAGGAATGTCCCTACCTCCAACCCCTGTCACCAAAGGCAGCATAGTGGCTGGAAGTCACTGCTGGAAGGTGACATCAGAGACACTTTCAGTAAATGCGAGTGCCAGAATATGTTTGAAGAAATACACATTCACAAAATCCCTTGTCATGACCTACCACGCACCATGCCCCACAGGCCCCACAGTGTGCGGCTATCTTGACAAGTGAGATGGCACTCAGTTCCATACTCTCACAGGTCTGAAATAAAAGGAGGAGAAATACAGATGAGACAGAAGGAAACCCCTCGAAAAATTGCCCTAATTTTGGCACTGCACTTTCCTTTTTCCTTTTTTTTTTCTCTGTATATTTAACTTTTTGTTACTAGTATTTACGCCTCTGGGGTTTTCAGGCTCCTGCTATTATTAAATGAATATGTGCCTACAAAATAATAAAAGTCAACTTGACCCCCAGAATCTAGCCCATTTATGCGGAGTCATGTAGGCACGTTCATTCAATAAGTCTCCCCTTTACTAATTTCTAGGAACAGCAAAATAAAATGAATTAATTAAAGCTCCATGAAGATTTATGAGTGGACTGTCTTCCCAACTTCTGTGCCCGTAGCTGGGTAATGCAGTTGAACTCAAACATGGCTGAGAAATGCCATGAGCCATGAAGTTTCCAACTTGTGTATCATTTATGACACCCCTGGGGTGGAGGACTTGCTTCAGAAAACCGAGACCCAGGACCCCATAAGGTTCTCATTACAAACAGGAATGTGCCAGGCCAGATGCAGTGGGGGTTGTCAAGCTTTACAAACTCTCCCCCACCCCTCCAAAAAAAGTCATAAATTTTGCAGAATATATTGTTTTTCCTTGGATTTTTATGATTATGTTCAATTTAAGGAAACTTACCCCATACTTGATCATTTACCTTTGTTTTTAAGAGTTATTTGATGTCCACAAAGATCTCTGCACTTTCTACTAATTATGTTTTTTTCTTATATATCTCGAATATATAAACCTACATATTTCCAGCCAACCATGAATTCAGAACCTCCCCCCTGCTCATTTTGGTATGCAATTGCAGGCTGAAAAGATTTCAGACTTTCTCAGTTGGGCAAACTCACCTTTCTATCTTCCCATCAAGACAATGAGTCTAAGGAAAGATGGCAGCAACAGTGATCAGAATTTAAAGGTAGGTAGATGTTGGGACTCAAAGTGCACAGGGGCGAGGAACATTCTAAGATGTTTTCCCCTAGAGTAGCCATGGTCGGTCAGGGGCCCAGGTAAAAACTCTCCAATCCCTGAGTCAAGGAAAGGTAAGGGCATGATTAGAGATGGGCTGGAGTTGATCACTTAGGCAAAAGTTGGTGGTCTCCCCCGTTTTAACTTGTTTCAGTGAACTTTAGTGACATTACTGCTATTTTAGTCAACTTATTCTATAATTAAATATATTTCTGGTTTGAAAATGTAGGCATGAGTATGAAGTCTTGCGGCTGATGACAGATTGAGTGGCCAGGTCTGGAAACTCTTTGGTGCACTTCACTGCAGCTGTGGTGGTTCTTGGTACTGCACCCAAATCATTCTTCCTCACACCCCAGAAACCCTGAGGCAGGGAAAAGTCTAGGGGGTCCAGATTCACCTACTGAGATATGAAACAGGAGACTTGAGCATCTCATTCTACCTACAAAAGCTTAGGATAGGAATAAACTACAAACATAGATGTAATCCTGGCCTAAATCAGATTATGAGAAGTAGATAAAATCACAATTTTATTCAATGTGTCATTTTATCCCGAGTGACTAATGCATTATTTGTATGAAGTTAAAATTGCGCTTTGAGAAACTATGAAATAAATCAAATGCCCTACTGTATGTAATTTTAACAGACAAATCCCATTAGGATTCCACTCTGCATAGCTGCTGGTTAAAATCATTGACCAGTATCCTTAGAAATTAATCAACTGAGGTAATACTGACTCAGCTGTCATCATTTGCTACTAATCTACATTGAGAATTCACTTTCACTTTTCGAGCCTCTAGAAATAGGCTTCTCACATTTCTATTTTTTTTGTCCAACATATATGTGCAATAGGCACTGCTGACAAAAGCCCGTACGCTAGCGTGCACTGGTATTTCATTGTCATCTCTAGGGAAGGTGCTAATCAGAATCCAACAATGATGGTCCCGATAGGGAGTTTCATGGTCTGTACATGTGTGCACTGTTGAAGTTTAAACTGGTATCAAGCTTCAAAACCAAATGACCCAAATGTCTAATTGTAGCAAAAGGGATATAAAGTTCACATTTAATAACTAACTCTCATCTACAAATAATTACCTGCAGGATTCCTAGCAAGTGAGATACACCTATAGAGCACCAAAGGTATAAAATTTTCAAAATCAGATCGTTCAGGGAATACAGTCATTGAAGGTAAGGCAACACACCTACCTGAATGCACCTGCCTGACCACTGTGAGCTCTTAGTCCTCATCCATGTACCTCTGATTGCTTTCTTCACAAACTGGATCACATAGCGCATGAAGCAGGTTACTGTGTATCACCTATTCATTTTCTCCACAAAAATTGAGCCCCTTCTGTATGCCAGACATGGTTCTAAGCAGTGCAGGTGCAGCAGTGAATAAAACAATCTCCATCCTCCTGAACTTACATGCTTATCAAGTTCAAATTCATTTCAAGTTTACAGACCAATGTACCTTCATGCCAAGTACTGAATCGGATGCTTATGTCAAAGAGGAGCAGAATCATGTCTCTCTTGCTGGAGTGACTATCAGGTCAGTTGCATCCCATTTGGTTATGGATGTCAACGCAATGCTGATTTGTAAATACTAAATATGAGTGACGAAAGGCCTTATTGACCCAGGCAACACCAGATTCCCACTGAATACAGGGCTTCCCACTATTCTAGCATCTCTTCCAGGGTCTCATCATGGATTTCCAATGTAAGTAAGGCTTCACATGACCTGGTATTGCTTTTCACCTGCAACATACTACCCACATGTCTTTGGAGTCACTGAATCCCTTTCCCAGTTCCTCTGCCTTGCAAAATAGGGAAGTCAAATAACACAAATCAGAATCTGTCAAATAGAGATTGTTAGTGCTAATTATTATTTTCACTTTTACTAGTAGTTATATCTTCTTTTTTTTAACCTATTTTTTTAAAGGACACGGGCAGGCAGGAATGAAGGCAAGTAGGCACAGTCAGGAAGAGAGAGGTGGAAGAAACATTTTACCTTATTTCCATTTTAATTGTTCACGCTGGTTGCCTCCCCCCAGACGTGGGACTCGAACCCAGGGGTATACGGCCTGCGCTCCTCAGAAGCGATTGACCCAACACTGCTCCACCATGATGGGCCATTATTACTAGATCTTCATACAATGGCTTCCCACCTAGACTTGATATTTGGAGAGCTAGCACAGTGCCTGGACGAAGGGAATAAAGGAGCAATGCTGCACTCAGAATGGTTGATTAGGCTAGTCTTCCGCGCCAGACTGTAGGAAGACAGAAATATGCCATGTTCTCCTCCTTTCAAACAACTCAGGCGCATTAGAAGTCATGTTCATGGAGGTTTGGAAGCACAGAAAAGGGGCATCCAAGCCCACAGAGTTTGGGGGCCAGAGAGGAAAGAGGGTTGTAGCTCTCAGTTTCACAGAGGTAGTGACTTAAAGGATGATACAGCCAGACAAAAATCATGTGGTGGCCAAACAGCCAACCATAAACACATATGTCAACGGCAATCAGAGGGCACCAAGGCTCCAATTCACTCTCTAGGGAAAAGAAGCACAGAAGGTAAAATATCAGAACACACTTTTCAGACAAATGAGTTTCTGGTTTTTCAAAGAGAAAGAATAAAAGCAGAGGTATATTGGGGCTCATCTCAAGAGCCATGACATACGCTTCTTTTGAAAGTAGGTATTGTGCCAGTAATGGTGCCAATTTATAAACATTCCTTTCAATTGCTTCAGGAAAACAAACTTAGACACAGTATTTCTTTGAAGAATGCCTACAAACATACTTCCAGAGCCCAGACATTTAAAACAGTTGTCAAGACTTCAGCACTTGTCCCTCCGCAAACGGTGCTCAGTGTTCATGAGAACACTCCACTTTTTCATGCAACACAACCTGACTCTGGCAAGTATGTGATGAATACAAGCTACTGTCAAAGCAGAACACTCAGGATTCAAAGTCAATTGTTGATAGTGAATGTTGGTTGCTCCTGGTCTTCTAAACCATCCACATGTCTGACTTTTCATTTCGCTGTGGACTGTGCTAATCGCCTAAGTGTTTCCTGGGCTTTAACCATGATCGCCTCTCCAACTGTAGCTCACATCCCTTAACTCCCTGAATTCCACTTTTACTTACATCCATGCCATACTATTGTCCCAAATCCACTTCTACATTCTCATGTCAAGTCAGTGAGACCAAAGGTCAATTTTCACAGGCCTTCATCTCCCCTCCAGGGGACTGTCCAACAAGGTACTGAACTCAGGACATGCACATAAAACCGTTCTTGATAGAACTGACAAAGAGACTCGGGCATAAGGGCTCCGGACCCAGGATTGTCATTCATTGACTACATGTCCTTGCCAAGTCATGTTCCGAACCCTGGGCCTCAGTCTCCCCATCTGCACCAGGAGATTGGACCAGATGATTGCTAGGGAGCCTCCAGCCTGGAAACACGAGGTTCAAGAACTAATCTCTCTACACCTGAGTCAAGCCTTTTGCAAGCAAATAAATAATGGCTAATTGATGGGACCTCTCCAATTCTGTGGCACTTCTTCAGAAACATCCATCACGCTGGGATTTAATTTAGTTACTGTGGCTATGCCGACCTGGCATGAAAACAACCAGTCCCTTTGGAAAATCAATTTATTGAAAAAAATTAGTTGACGGATCCTGGAGGGAGAAATAAAGTCTCTGAGACTGCATCTTCAGTGCTCACCAGCTAGTTAGGTCATCGTGTACATAGTGCCACAGTCAGAAGGTTAAGATGACCTCAACATGTTCCCTCTGCTGTGTTGGTGCCATCACACCATACCAGAGACCAGAAGGTCAAGAAGACATTGGACTCCTAGGACACTTCTTCCAAGGACTGCTAAAGCTGAGAGTATGATTTCAACACCACGGTAAGATAGCAGGGTTTTATTTTCCATTTCTACAAAAAAAGAAAGCATTTCAGTGCTCTTTGCAGGAGATACGTCTCCTACAAAACAGAAAATTTGAACTCCGGGAATCTGGTGAAATCAAGGCCAAGTGAATGAGTATCTGCTCGTGAGACCACAGTCGCTAAAGATGAGAGAGGATGCAGAGGGCGGTTATTCGGAAACCTAGCCAAACAAACAGTCCCTCAAAGGATGAAAGCAATGTTTTTTTTCCTTTCCCTTTTTTTTTCCAGCAAGCAAAAGAAACAGTGAACAAATAAACAGATAAGTGATTTTGAGCTTGTAATAAAAACAAAACCTTTTTTTCCCGTCACTTAGTTCCCAGTGTGTGGCTTTTATGCCTTCATAGATCCACACATGCTTATTGATAAACAAAATCAAAGATATACTTTCAATCACTGGAGGATTTTCTTGTCGAAATGAAGTAAAATGCGCAGGTAGATAAAAAAAAATAGCGTGGCACAAACTACGCAATCCATAATGAAGATCAGATTCCGCCCAGCGTGTTCTTGTCAGCCCAGTATAAATCACACCTTGTTGTCTGAGCACTCAGATACTTTTTCTCAGCTCAGTAAGTAGGTGGATGTTAGCAGCTCAGGTCATCGAAAAGATTTACTTTAAAATAAATTCAACAATTCAGAGCATCGCCCTCTCCACAGTATAAAGTGTTCCTTGCTTTGAACATGCATATAAAATTTCATTAAAGTGCAACATAAAAGTTTTACATTAGAGGCGCCCCGTGCTGGACCTTTGTTTAACAGTCATGATAATTTATGGCATAGATCTGCTACAGTTAAGTAGAAAAACAGCCTTCTCATGATGAAATGTAAGTCATAAAGGCTGAAACTCAAGGAAAACTAGAGGAATCCCAAACCTCCAATCACTCAATTTTTGTCACACATTTTTCTTTAACGTTCTCTCTGTGGATTGAGACACAATCCCAGTGTATTCACCCCTGCACTTTGTGCCTGAAAAGTTGCTTTCCTCGGTTCTAAGCATATATTTTCAGACTAAGAGAGATTCCTTTTTTGTTAATCACACCCATAAATAATCCCATTTCTAATTTTGCCTTTTTCTATTACGCCTCTCTCGTAATTGTTGCTCATTCTCATTATTTTCTGCAAAGGAAATCAGACTGGCCAGAAGACCTTCAACACAATGACAAACAATTCAAACACTATCAAACAGGCAGAGAGCCAGTATTCACACTAGGATTTACTAAGCAACTATCTTTGAAAGATATGTGCATTTGCCTGGAACAGTCTTGAGATGACGGGCTCTCACATCAATCACCAGATGTTTATTGAGCAGCTGGCATGGGAAAGGCACTGTGCCTGATAAAGCAGAAGGGCGCCACACACCATTCCCGAAGAAGCAGTGCACACATGTAAACAGAAACAACTCCAGGCAACAGGGGTGATGCAGGGAAGACAGCAATAAACAGCACCACAACCATCCACATACTGTGCTAACTTAGGCAGATCGCTTAACCTCTCTGAACTTCATTTTTCTCACCTACAAAAGGGAACTAATAATACCAGTCTTGACAAACCCACAAGGTTATTCTGAGGATCAAACCAAATACTAGATGTGGTTCGTTACAAAGCTTTGAAAGGAAGTGCTATCTTCCTCCCACCTTCAGCTTTGAGGCTTCAAATCAACCAAAGATAGTCTGGTCTGCTTTCTGTTCAAGCATCACATCTTTAAAATTAGGGCATTCAAATTTAAATGGGTGGTTCTCAAGGACTTGAGGTTTGCTCATGCATGTGTTGTGTGTGTGTGTGTGTGTGTGTGTGTGTGTGTGTGATTTGTCATTCACATGTTTTCATTAAAGGGGCATCTCTAAAAAGGACATTAGGAGATTGCATCAATACCTAAATTATTGCTTTTCTAACTAAAAGAAAAATGTTGAGCTCCAGGACTAGTCAATTACATGCAAATTCCACAGATAGTTTTTACACAATCCAATACATGTGTTTCAGTTACAGCTAAATGCTCCACCCCACCTGGTAACAACACATAATAGACAAGAAGGTTTTGGGAACAGGCACCTGACCTGAAAATTGGGAGATAAGGATTTCTGACCTCGCTTCCCTACTAAGCAGGCTGTGTGAAGTTAGGTGAGTCCCACAACCTTTCTGAGTCTACCCATCTGTAAAATGGGAACAGCGCCTGCAGATTCTAATTTCCTAAGACTGACTGAGATGATGTGAGGGAAAGCATTGCACATATTGGACTGGAGAATGGCTATGGTTGATGGAGCAGGTTCTGGGGCCCGCTCTTCCAGACTGGAGTCTGGAGGGCATCACCGAGCTGCTAGTGACCCCGTTACTTCATCAGTAAAATAGAGACTATAACAGGTCCTGTCTCATAAAGTTGTCTGGAGGATTCAGTGAGATGAAATATTTAAAGGATTTGGTCCTGAGCTTGAGGCACAGAGGAAATACTCAAATAATCACAGCAGTGATGACCATGAAATACACACACACACACACACACACACACACACACAAACTCACACTCACACACACACCCCTCAAAAAGGTTTCTCCAAGTTGTGCTCCCGAGTTCTTTCCTCAGTAATACATGCGTTTCCATTATGACTACACATGTTTTTTTAATCTCTTTATCCCATAGTAATCAGAAAAAGACAAAATTAAAAATGAAAAATGCAGTAGCTACCAATTGTTTTGTCTGGATGGCAGGCTAATCAAGTATATGGCACTTTCTGTCTTTGAGGTGTAACCTTCAGATATAAGCTCATAGGGCTACAGCTTCCAGATTGTTCTAGAAATGGCCATTTTATTGGACTTTTACAATTTTGAAATCATGTTAAACGTGCAAATTCTGCATGCAAAAAATAGTCTTATCTAAAAATAATGGGAATGAAATAAAGGTTCAGTACATTAAAGCCAATTCTATTCAACCATAATTAGCATGTTTAAATACAATATAATTTTATCCATCTACAAAAATGTGTCAATGTTTGGAATCACGTTTATGTCTATAATGACAGATTCATTTTTGAGGCAGTCATTTTCAATCTTGATTTGTATATTTTAAATGCCTGACTAAATCATTAGCAAAACAATTCATGTATCATTAAACTGATTTCTAACGTGTGATCATTTTCTTCCCAGCCCAACAGACATGCCTTTTCAGATTCACTGAGAATGCTTTCATTTGGGGGGGAGGGAGGGTATTGGGAATTAGATGGGAAACTTTATCACTAGGTAATTTCACCGCCTTAAGTCTCTCCTCCCGCTCCTTTAAGAAACATCTCCCAGAATGGTTCACTGAGTGAATGCTCAGACAAGAAGGCATATTGTACTAGCCAAGAAAACAGATAGGAGGCAGCCTCCCTGGCCAGGAAAGATGAGGGTTTGGGGGGTAGAAATGGGTGGAGGTAGAGAATGAGAAATCCTGGCAACTTGAAGGCCAGAATCAAAACAGCATCCTGCCCCCAGCCCACCACATTCCTAGTCCCCCCAAGTAGGCTAAGGTCCAGTTGTCTCCACACAGCTTCTCACTCATGAACAGGCTATGTCCCACTCTTTCGGAGGAGGGTGACTCAGGGGGTCTCTGCAGACCCTGAGCGGGCCTGGCTGGAGCTGAAACAGTTCACTTTTGTCTGAGAACAAGGGTCCCCGCCCCTCAGAAGGCCCAGACAAACTGGAGCAGGCCCGGGGGCTGCCTTCGGCAAAGTAGGAGAAGCCTGGCCAGCACATGGTCCCTTCCCAGCCTTGACAGCCCCACACAGACCTTTGAACTTTCTATTTATATAACAGTTTAGTGAGTTTAAGTCTCTTCCTGTCTAACTGCCTCTAATTAAGCTACTTGTGAGACATCACATATAAACTACACACTACTGATGTCCTCCTTCACCGTGAGAAGTCGACCACTCTAACTGTGTGCTGAACTGCAGTCTTCCCTCGCTCTTCCAGCATGCTGATTTTGTTATCACAGTGGTTTCCTTTTCCTTTTTTCATTTTATTAATGTGCCAAAGCAATTCCTCATCGACGTGGGGAGGGGTGCTTCAGGACTGGAAGGCTCCAGGGCCTCTGCTTCTGCCTTTCCCCCCTTAAATGGGGATGAGAGCTGGAAACAAGTCCAATCTAGCCCCATGATCTCTAGACACCTCAAGAATTCAATTACTTAGTTACTACAGGCAGGTCTATGGGATGATAGAAATGGTCAATTTTGATTGTTTTCCTCATCTTTCTTTTTTTTTTTTCCTTTTTCTTCTTTATATTTAAGAGCAAGTGGTGTCTTTGGTACACACATCTGCGCCTTCCTCTTTCACAGAATGGTTCATATTAAATTCAGACTCGGGTGAACATTGCTCATTCATCCAGGAATCTTAAAGAACTTGAGCTCTGGCCCTTTAATGGAGTCCAGAGCATGACCCATTAAGATGCTCTTGCAGTTTGTGGAATCCAGGGATGTGTCCCGTTAAGCATAGCGCCCTGCCAGACACCACATCTGCGCACACGCAGCACCATTCCCGCAGGCCTTGCATTTACATTCATGCTGACAAATATGTGGTTTGAATGATGGACATGCACTTTTTGTTTACTATAATCAAGTGTTTGCAGATAACACGCATGCCTCTGTATGTAAAGTCTTTCTTCATTAAGTCTAGGAAGATGAGCTGCTTTGGAGCTGGGCGGATGCACATACTGCCAGATATCTAGGGGCACAAAACAGATAGCTCAGACCTTTCTGTTCCACACGTGAATGTTGAGAACAAGGCCAAGGTAAATGAGATCCTAACTTCGCTGGCATCTTTCTCCTCCTTGGGTCTCCTGAAGGGTGGGGGGAGGGGCCGTGGGGGGCCATCATTCTAAGCACTGACTTACTCTCAAGGAAGGAAGGAAACCCATAATGGACAAGTAACTGGCATGCTCGGGATGGTCAGAGAGTTTGCATCGGTAGGGATTTTCATTCCGGACAGTATCAAGCTCTTGGGTTCACCCACTATCATCACATACACGTTCCTTTGCTGGGGTGGGAGGAGGGGTGTTAAACACAGAAGCACAACGGCATTTGCATTTCAGTTTACAAACACCCATATGCAAAAGAAAGATGGACCCAGCAGTAAGGAGAAATTTCCCTGGACCATGTACAGAGAGGAAAAAGGCAGCCTTCTTTATGCAGACCTGTTATGCTAATTCATTGGAATTTCATGTCATATCAACACAGTGTCCTGGTCTGCAGGTTTCTTAACTGATGTGGCATAGTTAGGGGTTTGGAGGAAAACAGATTTTGCATTTTCCTTAAGATAAGGAAAGACGACCTCCACAAGTGAGGACGGGGGACAGCTTGCTGCAAAAAGAAACCAAATTTAAAAGAGCCCATCCCCTTTACATATGCAACTGCATGTGCTTAAGATTAAACTTAATTTACAATAACATCATAAACATGCTTTTAAAAACCTAATACCTTGTATATGTTTAACACCCACAAAATCAATTATAACAATGTCTGTTAAATTAATGATGTTACCCAGACCATATATTAGGCAAATTGTATGCAAATAGTAATGCTGCGGTTACTGGTCGTCTGCAAAATAAATTAGCAGAATACAGGCTGTGTGCAGGAGCAGAATATTTATTTGAGCAGGACTTTTATTGTGATCTTTACTTTCAAATAACAACAGCACAGGTATTTGAAATTTGTAACATAACGCTTTTCTGCAGGGCTGATAACACCCTGCATCGTATCAAAAATGCCTTCCAGATTAATACTGATACATCGTAATTTGTAGCTTCAAGGATTTACCCGGAATTACTGTAAAACAAAATGTATTTAAGTTCTGATTACCTTGGATTTGCAACTAAAGGAGTAGTGATTGCTGTAATAAAACTATTGGCTGAGTGCATGACCCTTTTCTAAAGAAAGACATTGCCTAAAATATCACATCAACAAGGGATATCCTTGTAAAAATATACAGTATGCATAGCCAACGGCTGCTAGTAGTTTAACATTTCAAAAGATGCTGTACTATCGTTGGTACTATAAGATTATTGTAACTACATTTAAAAAGGCAGTGACAGAGCGTGCAATTCTAAATCGCTACTGCCACGCTATCCGCACGTCTAATTTCATCGGGTGTTGGGAAGGGAAGAATTGATAAATGAAAAGGTTGTGACACATTAACAATGATAACATTTGTGGGAGAAGGTTGACTTTAAAAAGTTAATAGATTCCAGTATTTATGCACGCGCGCGCAATTCACGCAGAGAGTAACAACTTTCCAGCTCCCGAGTCATCTATGCATCAGTTTCCAAAAACCTGGCAGAGACAAGTTTACGGTATTTGGGGGAATTGTTGCCTAAACCTCTGAATCAGAGCTGGGCTCCCCTAAACCTGCAGCTGCCTCCCAGTTTGGGGGTGATCAGGGGTCCAATCGCTAAGAACCAAGCGCTGCCATCAGAGCGGCCGACTTTGGGGGTCAACTTCCCAAACCCTCAATCTCCAAAGACAAATGCCGAAATAGGCTCGGATCCCAGGTCCCTGTCGCGGTGGCCCCCGGAGCCGATGCTCAACGCCCGCGTGCGGGGCACTCGGGCTGAGCGGGTGGAAGGGAAGGTGTGAGCCGCGGCGCGTGGCGCACCAAGGTGGTGGCGGCGGGGGCAGCGGCCACGGAGGAAGCCGAGGAGCGGAGGACGGCCTGGGGCACTCGGCCGCCTTCTGCCCCCCCGCGGCTGACCGCGGGCTTGGGCACCTGGCAAGTTGAGGCATTTCGGGCGGGCGGCATCGGGGCGCCAAGGGCGGCCCCGCGGGCGGTTGGGGAAAAGCTCCTGTCGGCTGCACCGGATCCCCTCTGGGCCAAGCGCAACTCTCCGACACAGGAGTGCCAAGAACGCCTGTGGGACCCGCACGCCTCTCTGGGTCCTCAAGTCCGCGACCCCGGGCACCCGCCCGCGGAGCAGCTGCCCGGGCCAGAGGTGGCCGCAGCAAGTGGGAGAACGCCGGGCGCCTCTTAACAAAGGCGGGCAGCGCAGCCTGGCGCGGGGGAGCTGCGCCCGAGCGGAGAAGGCAGAAATCGGCACCTACCACTGCTGCTCCAAGTCCCAGTCTCTGAAAAAGTCGAATAGATCCATAGCGGCCGGGCGGCGGCGGGCGTGCGTTCCTGCGCGGCGGTCGGCGCGGCTCGCTCGGGCTGCGGACGGCGGGCGGCAGGCGGGCGGCTCCCCGGCCCTCCCGCGCGGCTAAAAGTGCCCGCGCCGCATCTGCGGCAGCGGCGGGCGCCGAGGTGCCGGGTCCTGCGCTCGCGAGCCGCGGCGCTTGCACGGAGCGGGCAAGTGCCGGGCCGCCCGCTCGGGTCCGCGCGTTCCGCAGCTGCCCGCGCGCCCAGCGCCCCGACGCTGCGGGCTCGGGCTGGCGGGGCCGCCCGCCTGGCGGGCTGCGGGCGGCGGGGGCGGGGGCGGCCCGGGCAGCGGCGCAGCAACCCGGGCGGCGGCGGCGGCGGCGGCGGCGGCGGCGGCGGCGGCGGCGGCGGCGGCGGCGGCGGCGGCGGCGGCGGCGGCGGCGGCGGCGGCTGCACAGGCGGCGGCGGCGGCGGCGGCGGCGGCGGCAGCGGCAGCGGCCGCGGCAGCATCACACACTTACACACTCACAGTGGGCGGAGCCTAGGCAGCCCAAAGCCTCGACTTGGAGCCAGCACGTTATCAGCCCCGGATCTGGCAGGGGCTCGCCCCGCCCGTCGGCGCCGCCCGGGACCCCCTCTGTCAAAATCAGCTGATGGCAGCGGTGACCGAGCTGAGGACCCTGGCCCGGTCGGGGATCGAGTGGGAGTGGCAAGCAGGCAGGAGGGGGGACTGGCGGACCCCGGACGCGGGCTTCGGGGAGGGTACCCTCTCTAAACGCCCACTCAGCCCACCACTGAGAGTTACAATTTGGAAGCAGAAAAGAGCGCAGGAACAGCGCGGGGACGAGGGCCGACCCCCACTGCACCGCGCACAGTCCCACCCCAGGAACCGCTCCTCGACCCCCGAACATCGAGCAAACTTTTATGGGCCCGAGCACCGCCACGGCCCGCAGCGTAGAGCACGCGGGCAGCAAGGAGAAGACGGTCACCTTCACCAACCCCGTGGCGCCGCGTGTCTCCACCCAGGCCGGCCAGGCATGCCTCAGTGCCCAACCAGGCGCACCCAGTAGGTCCGCAGGCTATGCGCCTGCATCCCGCGGGTAACAAGGTTAGACACGAGTGACTGCCCTTGGCAGGTCCTTGGGTTCGGAACGAAGACTCTGGGAAACTGGGTTGCACTGTCACTTCCCCCGCACCGCCACCGCGTGCCTTGGGCAAATGTTTTCTGCACTTTATTCTCCTGGCAAAGGGAAAACCCACTGGGTGTGTGTCCACTATCCCACCAGCTGACTGCCGGTCCCCTTTCTGGCCACAGCGACTGTCTCCCTCCACGTGCAGCTTCCTTCCTGCCTTCAACCCCCAATGGGGTCCCGAATGTGTCAATGCCCTCAGGGAAAAGCCTCGTGGCCACCGTGGGGACAAACGGGTGTCAGAGGGGGTGGGATCCGTTTTGACATTTAAGGAACAGTAGCACTCTGGAGTCCCTGACATCGCATTTGCCTTCTTTCTGTCCTTATACAGGGTGACCAGTGCTGCTGCATTCTGAAATCCCCAGCAACAGCAGGGACAGAGCAATGGCAGAGCTGGGTGCTCCTTGGACTTTCTCGGAGACCGCAAACATGTCTCTTTCTGTCTGATTATGTTTCTCTTAGTATCTCATAGTCTCCAAATCATCCAAATAGCTTGATTTTTGTTTGTGTGCTTGTTTGTTTTCAGAAGAAACTAAGAACCTGGCACTGGGGAATTTGTTCAAGATCTGCCATTTCTGAGGAGTGGGAGGTGTCATATTGGAATTTAGAATCTCGGAAGCCCTGTCTGTGCCTGAACCCATAGAAGGTGCTACTACAGTTCACCCGTAATGTGCAGAAAGAAGGCACTAAGATTCTGCTCCTTTGCTCCAATGTTTATTTATTTTACTTAAGACCAAGATCTTAACAAAAACTAGTTGACTAACTGCCAGGCAGCCAAGAGAAGATTGCTTTTCGAATTGCTATGTCAATTTGGCTTCCTTTAAACTCTGGTCAAAGACTCCGTGGCAAAAGAGCTTTTCAAAATGGTGCCTGGGATTTTCTGTGCCCTGTTTATTCCTGGAGCCTCAGTCTTTGGTGCTAGACTGTGAGTCCTGGAGGCAACAGGAACTGCCTTGCTCAGCTCCGTGGCCCCCAACCTTTATGTCCTCAGTAAATGATCCTCGAATTGAATTGGATTGCTAATAATGATTGTTGCCTGGGCTAGCGCTTGATCTGCTTGAAAATCTTTAGAGGAAAACCAGAACATCTACAATTAACATTTAAATGGTGATTACGGTCACTTTGTATCTGATTCACTTTTCTCAACAGATTATATTGATTGGGAAAATACAGGGAAAATAACATAGGAGGTAAGTAAATTTCCAACCGAAATAAAGCTGCTCCTTTAAGAGTTCCAGACCCCCATCACCCCACCGGTGCACTTTCTTCCCAATCAGCAGGAGGACTGAGCAGAAGCAGAAGGAGCCAGCAAGAGGCAGCGCTCTGAACAGAAGTGCCTGCGGGAAGGAGAGAAGAGACTAGCGGAGCCGGCTGCTGCTTCAAAAGAGGGGCAGGGCTTTCCCTTCCTGAGATCAAGACCAGGCAGGAAGGCTGGGCTGGGTGGAAGGAGCGCCCTCCCAGCTCCCAGTCACCCTCCTGGAACCGGGAGGAAACAAAGAGAGAAAGCCCTCAAGGGCCAGGTAGTCCCTGAGGCCAGCCCACCGGCCCAGGCCCAGCGTGAGCTCATTGTCACAGCTTCAGATTCAGATCCAGGACACTGAAGAAGCTTCACCTCCCTCTGCCTCCTCCTGCCCATCCCTGGTTCCGCTGGGGTAAGATCCTTGGAACTGGGCTCCTTAGGGAACCCTCAGATATATACCCCAGCCTTGCTTCCTCCAGGTTGTGGGGGCTGGCCGGGAGGTGGGGGTGGCAATAGCAAGAGACAGCTGGACATCTGCTCTCTGTCTCTTCAGGTTCAGGTTGCTCTCTGCCTTCCCTGCTCCCTGGGGCAGCCTGTTGTCCAGAATTTGCCTGGAAAAGACCTCCACTAATCTGGCAACCAAGTCTCTGTTTAATCAAGATTTCACAAATTGCAGCCTTCTCCATCTGACCCCCATTTCTGTGGACCTCCCTCTGACCAGGCCTCCTTCCACACCCCTTCTTCCATCTCCCCCCATTCAAAAGCCCCTCCCAGAGAAACCTACTGGGAGGATGATGGGCCCAAAGGCATCTTTTCCAGCAGGGCAGAATGGACCCTAAGACTCCAGAAATCAGTTTGTAAGAGGCTGGATTATATCAAAATGCTGATTTTCAGACTCTTCTAAAGGGAGAGTTTTGACTTGAATGACTCTGAAAGGAGTTTCATTTAGAGTCTCCAGGTACTAATCTTCATTTCCAAGAACCTGATTGTCGCGGTTTTAGTAAATGTGCCATCTCAGGGTTCTTGTAGACGGGATCTAAACATTCACTGAAGAAAGTTTCGTGGCAAATGTCATGTGTTGGAAATGAACACATTTCCACTGAAAGCATTGGGCATTTCTTCCTGACCTGCTGTGTTGTCAGGAGGAAATGGTGATTGTGATTACAGCTCATCTAAGGAAGCCCTTTCCAGAGAATTCCATGAGCTGTCTTGAGTCTGGAGTGGACGCTCATCTCTGAACTTGGGGCAGTTTCCACATTGAAGACACATTTCCATCTTTTCTAAAGTCAGAATGTCTCTACTGCCGTGCGAGTGCTCCCTCAAAGTGTAAGCTTCTGAGGGTGGGGGCTGGCTCTGCACCATCAAAGCCTAGCTCAGGATCTGATACCTAGCGGGTCCCCCATGGCATCTCTGCAGCCCACCTAGGTGATGGTGGCAATTCCGGGACTTGATTTCAAATTGGGTCATGACAATTCTCTGAATTTAAGGTGAGTCTCATGAATAGACAGCTGTGATTTTGTCCACAGCAGGTCCTACCACCTGAATTTTCTAACTGCTGTAGACAATAACCCAGCTTCAGAAATCATCCCAAAGCCCCAGCTCTGGGTTTCTGCAGGGAACATAAATGTTACTTTCCTACCTATCCAACACCATATAATGTTATGTCAGTCACCTACTTAATTAGGTTAATGGTACCTGAAGGTGACAGTATTTGGATTTTATATGGTGCAGTCTTGTGATTCCCCGTACATGTTTAGGGTAACAGTAAAAAGAGAGAACATCGGTTATGTTACACAACAGGCACTGTGCTAAGCATTTTTCACACATTTTTCATTTACTCTTCACCATGATCCTGTGCGGTAGGCAGTAGTATTACACATTACTGCAGGTCTTCCTGGAACATTTTCTCAATAACATCGATGAGAAAAGACAATCCTAGCCAACATGGATGGAACATGGCATCTACCTTATTACTTGAGAAACTGCTTTCTAAATACGTCATTTCACTTCAAGTCACCATTTCCAAGAACCCATCCGTGATGTGAAGTGAGGACTTACTGCACTCTGCAAGAGAAAATTGAGGCTTGCAGAGGCAGAGTATTTGTCCAGAGTCATGAGCTCATCAGTGTCATAGCCAAGCTTTGTCCTGAAGTTTGTTTCTGCCAAAGCCAATGTACTCATGTACGTGGCCCCACAGGCTCCGTTCTGCATTCACAAAGGGTTTCATGTCACTGTAGCCCAAGGAGGTAAGCAGGGAAGGGGTCTTTATTTCCATTGGCCGGTGGAGGAAACAGACTATGTGACTGTGCCAAGGTTACAAGGTGGCACAGCTGAGCAGCAGCCAAGCCTGGGACACGGTCATCTAAGGTATCAAGTCCAGTACTCATTCTACTTCCTGCAGTATTGCTGATGGACCCAGGGTCACTGCAGTGAATGATGACAGCCTGGGAGTTTGGGACTATCAAGGCATCAGTTAACTGTTGAATTGAAAAAAAAAAATTCTCATGGTGCAATTTCCCTGATCTCAACTGTGGCTGAACCAGGGGTAAGGCAGTTGGCTGAGCCATGCCCTCATATTAAAGAAACTCAGTCAGATAGGCGGCAGGAAGCAAGAAGATGGTGGAGCAATTCTTGCTTCATCATTCAAGGAGACTCAGATGAGCCTTTTTTCCTGGAGATTAGAAATCTAGGGCTAAGATACCTCTTTGGTTGACTTGTGGGGGGAACATAGCAGTGCCTGCAAGTCCAAGATGGGGAATTCTCTTCTGCATGAGACTGCTGCTGTGGAGCAGTGAGTCTGCAGCGCTCTCATAACTTCTCAAGGGCTCCACTCCCTTGCCTATAAATTAAGGGGGCTGGAAGCACTCCAGCTCCTTGATTTGAAATCTCTCTCTACAACCCCCAGTTCACATCCAAAAGCAGACTGATAATTTATAATAATGAGGCAGGCCCAGTGAAGAGTCACCTCGATTACCCAGATCAATCATCTCCTTTCCTGATCCAGTGATGGAGGTCTCTGCCTCCTGGAGCCCAGGCTCTGTCCCTGGGCTGGTCTCATATGCCCATTCAGCAGCTTGCCTGCCATGAGTGTCTTCCCAGAGCGCACCTGGAAGAGGAGAAGGGCTGGATTCCAGAAGGAAGTCAAGCCTTTTCCCGCTGGCTGGAGAGGAAACCTAATGTATGTGAAAGTGCTCTGTAAAAGGTAAAATGCCCATATTAATGCGTGTTCTCATCATCGCTACAGCTAGTGTGTCCAAGCTCTCCATCAATGAGATCTGCATTGCTAAGTGCACTGTGCTTGCAAGCTTTCCCTTTATATTTTGTTTTTCTCTGTTTTGCAAACAGGTATGCAAATCACGGGCTCCAGTATCTGGTTAATAAGTTGCATGCTTTGATGCCATTAAAATAATATTAAGAAGCAGACATTTCTTTTTACTTAGTAATCATTTTTGGAGGGGGTTCAGGCCATTGATTTTCATACTGAAGCATTTAAGAGAGTTTTAAAGCAGTGTCTTTATTTAAAGCTTCCTGGTTCTCAGCATCATTCAAAACCTGTATTTTTCTGTTAAGTTGGTAACAATTAAATCGTTAGCAATGGCGTTAGAAGACATGAAATGACTGCCTAAAATAAACTTTTAGCTGATTCTGCTTTTCTATTTTCAGCAAGTAGAATATATTGATAAGGCCTTCAAACTTGGACTTATTCTCTTTTTTCCAGCTTTATTGAAGTGTAATTAACAAAGAAAATTATATATATACACACACTCGAGTGTAATTAACAATAAAATGATACCCGCTCAAGGTGTATGAAGTGATGGCTTGATATATATTCATATACATTGTGAAATGATTAGCACGATCAAGCTAATTAACACATCCAGTACCCCCACGCAGTTGTGTGTGTGTGTGTGTGTGTTTGTGTGTGTATGGCGAGAACACTTGAGATCTACTCTATTAGCAAATTTCAAGAACATGATACTGTATTGTTAACTTTCATTATCATTAGGTCCCCAGAAAGTATTCATTGTGTAACTGAAGGTTCTAGGGACAGGCATCAGAGGCGCAAATAGTCCCTCTTGTTGCAGGGGGAAAGGGTGAACTGAGGCCTCACTACTGGGGAACTTATCCAACATGTTGCACTTTTGTCAACGTGTCAAAGCGGCCATGCTCCACTGCCACTTGGTTGTCCCTTCCTCCTTGCATAGCCATTGAACCAGACCAGGGTGATCCAGGAGAGACTAGAGTCGGCCTGGACTCGAGTGATTATGGCTGAGACTTCCCACAGCTCACTCTCTACCCCTTACTTAGGCTCTTTCTTCCCCAAACCCACAACTACCAAAGATAAGGGAGCTTACTATGAAGGGGCATTAGGCACCTGCCCATGTCCACTGATGGTATACTCTGCTTGGCTGTAAGGCATTCAGTTAAAAAGTGTCCTCCAGGTCAAGGGACCTTCTGAGAGTCTACAAACAAGAAGAGGACCATATCCGTAGTCCTCACCAAGCTACACTTCAAGGGGTCCCACTTAAACCTCACTAGCATTTACTTATGTCAACTGGTCATACTTTGTGAGTTTAATGATGACATCATAATGTTCTATTACTTAAATTTAAGCATATCCACAGCATGATACCCCTAGACTGCCTTTGTCTTTTCTGCCAGCACTTAGTTTTATATATCATAGTGTCAGAGAACTTGAAAAACGCGTATTGATTCTCTCTAGCCCACAGGAAACTGAGATCACTCACCAAGACAATACAACTAGTTATAGTAGCATCGGATTCACAGCCAGACCTCCTAAGTCTTGGTTGAATACCCAAATATTACAGGTGCCATGACATCTTATGACACTGTGCTTTGCAATATTCTTAGCTACATCATAAAAAAAAAACTTGTTATTCCAACCATTAATTAAGGAAAATGTTATCATTTGGTGAAAAATGCAAATTTCCATCTGAGAGTCTGCAAAAAAATGGTTGAGGTTTTTATTTTAAGAACTGATACGCTCTGGTCAATAATTGTCAACAAGTGTTCATTAAGCTTCGAAAGTTCCCAGATTATGTTAACACTTTGCCCCATGGCACAGCTTCAACAGAGAGAATGAAAAGTTCAAGTTAGAAAACATATGCAATTTGTCTTCTTTAAAGCAGACCTTGAAAGTAAGGTGGCAAAGTAGTTCTCAAGGAATGAATAAAACAAAAACAAATCCACAGTCACTACAGAGAAAAATGTTCTGACCATCCTTTTGTTTTCCATTCATCTCATGTATAATCTGTGTTTTCTCCAACATGGTGTCCTTCCTGTAAAACATGTGAGTTGTGAAAGTCCTGTCTGTGTCAGCTCTATGGGCAGTCTACTTTCTGTTTGCCCAGATCTCTCCTTCAACTTCTGTTCGGACAGAATTCTTCCCTCCCCTTCTGATTTGTGTTTCAGCAAATTTCTTCACCTAGACCAAATGGCAACTATACTGTATCTCTGAAGCGGGCAAAACTTAAGGGAACTTTGCTCATCCATGTCAAATACATCAGAGCATAACTTTTGTTTCATCTTTTGATCTCATATTCAAGAGTCAGTGAAGGATGGAAATGCTATCTGGTATTTTCATTGGTTATGGTGTGGGGCAGAGTATTTACCTTCAACCTAAAGTACTTATTAAATGAGTGAAGTGTTTTGTCAAATACATTCACTTCTATGAATAGGACTCCAAGTGACCAGCTAGAATCTATGCATAGCAGTCACCAAAGTGTAATATTTAGAAGAAGGTCCCTGGTAAAAAGATGATAGATAACTTTCTGTAAAATTGCATTTATAGTTAACATTTTCTAAGGTTGAGCAGGCACCAGGCCATTTAATAGGGACAAGAAGTTCAGACTCCAAGAGACTTGTAAGATAACTGTAAAACAAAGCACAGGGGAGTTCCATTACTTCAAGGACCGAGTGCTCCTTGGGATCCACAAGCAGAAATCAGAAGTCAGCTGACCATCCAGGTGGTTAAGAGTACACGCTCTTGTATAATCAGGGGTTTGCTTCGAAATGAGGGCTAATATAGCAAACATTTAATAGTTCTTACTTACATCTTTTAGAATTCTCACGTGCCAAAGAGTATGTCTTGAGGCAAAACAAAAACTGTGGGTAACATCGCCTGGCATTTTGAACTATAGAAATATGATTTCTATAAACCTGAATGCAATATTGTGTAAATATTAATATCAGCATTGATACATGGACACATCACATATTAGAAATTGCTGACAACCTAATTAAAGATTTTAGCTAAAATATTATCGGAGAATGTTAGATCTTATAGTAACTTGGAGGATTATGGAGTAGTTATGGCATTTTGCAGCTAATGGAAAAGATCAGAGCGCATTCCGTTCGGAAGCTTTATAAGGCACAAAGTCAAAATTCCAACCCACATCTCCTTCCTCTAGCCCAGTGCTCATGCCTTCCATCACACTCCTTTAAAGAACTCACCAGGAGTTGGCACCCCCCAAACAGGGACAAGTCAGTCCTCCAAAGAGGGGAGTTGTTGAGTCCACGGCCACATGAAGAAATATTGTTCATTCATTATAGTTATGTCTATGAAAACTTTTATTAATCTGGAAAAAAAAGTTTCCTTCCGAAGGTAAAATGTATGTTTCCCCAATTATATGACAGATGCATAGGAAGAAGACTGGGTTGCAAATGTAGTCTCTGGGGGCACGTGAGTGGGTGGCACTTGGGTGATGTGTCTTTCCTTTACTTTTCTGTGTTTGCCAAAAAGTTGTATAGTTTTGCTGTTTTGCCTTTTAAATAAAACTTTACATTTTTATTTTTAAAAAGTTATGCTGTGCTCAGATTGGACTAGGGTCTCATCAGAGGCCCCCAGGACCCATTCCCACTGGGTATCAAGAAGCTGCCTTCTGTCCTCTAAGAGATGCAAAGTCCTAGACATCTCAGTAACTTCTATTCTTGGGAGGAAGCAGAAATGACAACTGATTCTGGAAGACAGTTAAAGGAAACTGAACAGGGCAGGGCAAGCCAGGAACAATGTTCTTGTCACACCTGATTCAAAATGTTCAGGGCTCCATGTTACCCTAACATGGAAAACTCAGCAAGGATTCCTAGAAGGACCACTGTAGCAATTCATTTGACAAGCAGAAACTATGCAAGTGCAGGAATTTAAGTCGTATTTACCCTGGAGAAGACCTAAGACTGCGCATTATTCCAAGAAATCACTCTATTTCCTGGGGTGGGGTCTGTTTTCCACCATCAGAAGGATAGCTTCAGAAAGAAAGGTATTTTTGTCTTTTCATTTTAACTGACAAATAATTCTAGATATACAGAACAATGGCACACATAATACAGAGAGTTTCTGGGTACCCATCACCCAGCTTTCCCCAGAGTTAGTGTCTTAAACAACCATACTAATTCATCAAAACCAGGAAATTAAAATTTTTATAATACTAATTCAAATATAATACTCAAATATAAACATTTTTCTTCCTAAGAGCAATTTTTCTGTTCAACAGTTCAATCTGGCATCAGGCATTTCTTTTAGATGCCCTTTGACCAGTGTCTCCTCCCATCTATGATGACTCCTCAGTCTCTCTAGAACTTTCATGACCTTGGTACTATGAAAGAGCATCAGTCAGTTATTTGCAGAAAGTCCTCCAATTTGGACTTGTCTGATCTGTTCTCCTGTGTAGACTGAGGCTATGCTTTTCAGGTAAGACTATGACAGAAGTGATACTGTACCCGCCTCAGCATTATATAATGGGGTTCATGATGCTAATGTGTTGTCATCAGTGATGTTAACCTTCATTATCTAGGTGTCACTGTGAAGTAATGATTCTTCCCTCTATAATTAATAAATGCCTTCAGGAACATACCCCGAGACTGGAAATAATATATTCTCTTCAAATTTTTGCCCTCTAATTTTTACATCCATCAGTGACTCTTGTCATAAGGATTATTGTGATGTTTCACTGGTGATTTTCTATTTCCCTCTTTCCATCTACATTTATTAATTGGGATAATTCTCTAAAGATGAGCTGACTCCTCATTTATTGAATCATTTATATCACTGTGGACTCACGTATGCTTATTATAGGGTTTCTTCCTTTATAGTCTCAGTATTTATTTTGATCTTCAGATTGTTCTCTTTGGCCTTTGGGAGCTCCTTCCATTTGGAATCTGTTTTCATTTGGAGCATTTTCTTATTTATAGTTACCACCAGATGTTCTAGACTCATCTTGTATTTTCTTTGTCTCAGCTCTGGGGTCAACTACTTCTTCGAGGGATTCTGGCTCCTATTATGTGAACAAAATATTTGGAGGTTAAGATCTGAGAATAAGGTATGCTCATTGCTACTGGGGTGTCATTGCCTCAAAATCCTCTCTGCAAACAGAGCTATGGATTATGTGTGTAGGAATTGTCTGTTTTTATTTTTTCTTGTTTTTACAACCAATTGATTTGGTAGCTATCCATGTCTTTTATGTGAGATAAGGATATAATTAATCATTTTTTTAATGACTTCACCGTTTTTTCAAGAATACTTATGGAAAACTTTATCTTTATTCTATCTTTCCCCCAGTGATTTCGGATAACATCTTTCTCACATATTAAATCACTATTTTCTTGAGTTTTTTTTTTTCTAGAATGGGTAATGAATTTTGTTGGGGTTTTGGGGGGCATCTATGAAGATAATCATAAGATTTGCTTCTTTAGAAGATCCATTAAGACAGTATATTAATAGATTTTCTATTGTTGATCCAACCTGAGTTGACTGAAATAAATCTTACATGGTCACAGTGCATTATTTCCACCATATTGTATTTTTCTGTTTGCTATTGTTTTATTTAGTATTTTCACATTGAAAGTCAGGGTTGATGCTGTTCTCGAGTTTCTTAACATTGACTTTATCTGATTTAGGTATCAATATTAAACTTGCTTCATTAAAAGTGTTAGGAATTTTCCCCTTACTTTTCTATGCTCAGGACAATAATTTATAGCATGTTGGGACAAATTGGTACTTTGAAGATGTGGTAGAATTCCCATGTAAAACCATCTGGGCCTGACTTGGGGGGTTTCTATTTTGGGGATAAATCCTTAACACTTTCTTCAGTCTGCTTATGAAAACTGGACTGCTTAAACTTTCTAAATCAAATGGGCTCTGGATTTTTGTAAGACATCATCCATTTCATTTTAGCTTTCAAATCAATTTACATAGAGGTCTGAAAAGTAGTATCTTAGGTTTTATTTACATTTTGTTCTTGCCATTGCTTTGTGCCATTCTACTTTTTCCTTTAGTTTCTGATTTAACTATTTTGATAATTTTCAAAAAATCATCTCCAATGATTTAACTTTATTAAGTAAATCGACTTTGTCTATTCTCTATCTTATTAGTTGTTTTAACCTTTAGTTTTTCTTTCTTCAGTTTCTGTTTACTTATATTTTTTTCTTCTAGTTTTTTTAGCTAAACGCTTTCCTTATTTGCAGGCTTAAATTTCATATTGCAAGCATATGTCCATTAAATTGATTATGTTGTTTAAGTCTTCTCTCTCCCTGCTTATTTTTTCTCTACTTAAATTTTTTGTAATGAGACCCTCTCTTAGTAATTGATAAAACAAGTAGGCAGAGAATCAGAAAGCATATGGAAATATGAAAAAACTACTCATCAACATTACATAATTGATATTAATAGAATGCTCCACCCAGGAACAGCCCAGTATACATTCTGTCTACATGCACATGGACTAGTCACTGTAATAGATCATATTCTGAGCCATCAAATAAAATAAACTTAAAAGAATAGAAATAAAATATATGTTCCTAGATTACAATGGTATTAATAAGGAAATCAATAAAAATATATATCTGGAAAATATCCAAATATATGGAAATGAAACAAAACACTTAAAAATAACCCGGAGGTCAAAAGGCATTATTAGAGGAAAATTAAAAGTATTTTAAGTGAAAAAAAATAAGAATATAGCAGATCAAAATCTGTGGCACACAGTGAATGCATTACCAAAGGGAAATTCATAAGATTAAATATATAAATTAGAAAAAAATCTAAAATCAGTATCCTGAGATTTCACTTTACATAACTAGACAGAGAGCAAATGATACACAAAGCGAAAAAGTAAATAATAAAGATTAGAAGAGAGATCAATTAAATTGAAAACAAAATAAAAATCACTGAGGGCAAAAGATGTTTCTTTGAAAAGATTAGTAAAATTGATAAACCTCTAATGAAGAAAAGACTAACAAGAAAAAGTTTCTACAATGTTACATGAAATGTTCAGTGGTTAAAATGTACTTTTTCTAATATTAGTATCACTATCTCCTTTGGTTTCTATTTGTCTACTATTCTTGTTTGCATTCCTTTATTTTTAATCTTTCCAAATCAGGTTGCTGTAGGTCTAGTTTTGTATAAAGCTTATAGTTGAACCTTATATTTTTAGTCAGTTAAAAGTTAAGAATTAACTAATGCATAAGCTTATTCTCATTTATTGATAAAGGATCTGATCTCTATCAATTATTTCATATTATGCATGTATATCATGTATCATGATGTATGTTTGCTATATTTTCTGTTCCTCTACAAGTTTATCTAAAGTCTTTTTTTCTTCTTTATGATTCTTTTCTGTTTTTTAGGAAGGTTTGTGTTTTGCTCTAATATTTCTATTGTTCCTAAGCTTTTTCTTTAAATGTACTTCATACCTGGTTTTCTTATTTAACCTCTTACTATTTGGCTTACCAAATACAAATTGGCTTTTCCCAATTTCTTTAACACACACCTATTATTTTTTCCTATTTTCTCCTTCATTCTCATTTATGCCCCACTGTTAGTTTCATTATTTCTACTTTGTCACAATATATTGCTTTGTATATTAATATTCTACCATCAGTCCTACTTTTTAGCATAGATCTATTTTAATATGCTCACCACTAGTCCTTTTGCAGTTCCCAATCAAAATCTGATTAGATGATGCTCATCACAAAGCATATTCCTCAAAATGAGCTGACAAATTCAGAATTTCCTCAGTTCTTAGATGCTGAAAACTATTTTTCTATAGTCTGAAAATTTGAAGGACACACTGAGTAGATACATCATCGTTGGCTCAAACGTTTTTTAGTTGACATATTAAAATTTTTAATGATGCTCTTTTGTTGCCCCTGCTTTGTATCTCTGTTTTTGTAAAATCTCTGCCAGTCTAATTGTTCTGGAAGTTAATTGATCTCTTTGCCTGGAGGTCTTGAAATTTTTATTACTATTTCTGAAATCTAATAGTTCTACCAGGTCATGTTTTGGAGTTGATCATTCTCTGTTCATTTCCCTAGGTACCCATGGGTCAGCTGAGGTCTTCTACTATTGCTGGGAAGTTTACTTGTTTTATATAAAGCTTTTAATATACCTCTGTTTCAGTGTTGTGCCTTTTCTTCTCCAGGGACTTCAATAATACAAATATCATTCCTTCTTTGCCTCTCTTCCCTTTCTGCTATCTTCTCTCTGACTATTTTTGCTTCTTTCTTTACGGCACTTGTACAATCTTGTGTTCCCCCTGCTTTTTTCAAAGTCCCTTCATCAATTTTCATTTCAGCCTATTCTCCCTCCCTTGAACCCCTTGTGATGATCTCTTCCTTTATGAGATGTCTTTTTCTTCATTTATAACTAAATTCCATTCAAATCTCTTTATATCTCTTTGCATTTAGTCTATTTCTACTTCTAGCTTTCAAATTTCTAATTCAAGGAAGTTTGTCAAAGCCTTAAGAGATTGCTTGAATATGTTTAATAGCTGACTTAAAAGTTTTTTGTTTCATGCTTTGTCTCGTTTTATTGGGGAGGGGGTCCTCCTCAGCTTATATATGTGATATATTATATCCCGATTTCCCGCTAAAGATTTCTTTTTTTTATTCATTTCTGTGGTGTTTGGGGACATTTTACAAGACTCCCAATTTAATGGCACTGTTATGAAATGAATTATGTCCCTTAAAATTCATATATTGATACCTAATTGCCCAATGTGACTGTATTCATAGATAGAATCTTTAAAAAGCTAATTAAGGTTAAATGAGGTCATAAGAGTAGGCTCTTAATCCTTCAGGATTGGAAGTTTTACAAGAAAAGGAAGTTCTCTCTCCTTCTCCCCCCTCCCCCCTTCTTCCCTTTCCCCTCCCCGCTCACTCTCCCCTCTCTCCCTTGCCCCTCTCCTGTCCTCTTCTCTCTCTGCTTGCACACAGGAAAGTCCATGTGAGGTCACAGTGAGAAGGCAACTGACTTCAAGCCAGGAAGAGAGTCTTCACAAAAAGTTGAACCATACCAGACAATGGACTTGAACTTTCCAGACCCTAGAACTGTGAGAAAATAGGGAAATGCCTGTTTTGTTATGGTAGACCACAAGGACTTAATACAGGCATCTTCTGTCAGTATAGCTAAGTGCAGGTAAGTTGTGGTGGGGGGTTGGGGGTCAGGATGCAGTAAGGGATAGTTTTTCATTGTGTGGCCTTCCTTTGTCAGGCAAGAGTCTAAATTTCCCATCTCCTTTGTGTTCCTCTTGACTACTTAACTGGCAAATGATTCATTTCTCTTCCTTCTTAGATTTTTATTCTTCCCCCAAAAGCTGTGTTTTCAGAAAGTTTTCCTTTACAAGTATCTGTCCTTCGAAATCATTCCTGTTTAAGTAGGACTTGACCACTTTAAACCAGTTGTGCCCCTTACATCATGTGTAATGTGAAGTTCTCTCCTCGTCAGTCATATTTTGATCTTCCTAGAAACTTTCTTTCACTATTTTCAGACAGTGTGGACTTAGTCTTTCTGGCAATCGATTTAAAAGAAACTTAGAATCTTTTCCCAACTTATCTGTTCTGTCTTTCATGAAGGCTTTATTTTAGTTTATTTTTTGCTGTGTTTTTTTGGCCTGTCATAGAGCCTTACAGCAGGGCGCGCATGGGCCAGGACCATGAAAGATCATACTCCAGGAAGTAGTAAATTTTTCCATTTCCCTTATAATTATTTGGAAGTTTAGCCTTTTCTGTCTTTAAATTAGGCTAAGAGTATAGTTTTTATGGAGATTCCTGTTGCTCTTGTGTTTTATCAAATTGTGGCTTGTCTGTATGTGTGTACATACACAACCGCACACATACATGTATGCACATACAGTCATCCCTCACCTGTCGTGGGAGTTACCTTCCAGAGACCCCAGCGACAGGTGAAAATCTGCGAAGTAGTGGCGTTATCATTTATTTTATTATTTATATATATTTAAGGTTTTATCGACCCTTCCCACACTTTCATTAACCTTTTCCACACTCTCCTAAACACTTTCTACACTTTGAAACCTATGCAATTTTAACAACATATAAAAATCTATGTGGGGACTCACTAGTGAAGGACCACAAAATGGGCCACAAAATAGAGGAAATTCCATGATACAGAATTAGACATATTTTTTAAAAATTCCCACAATACAGTGAAGGCGCGTTACAGCGAGGGACAACTGTAATAGCAGGCAGGTTGCTATGCTGTGAACATTGTATCGACTCCCTGATTGTTTTTAAAGGAGAGGCGGACCAGGAATGAAGGCGAGCAGGCAGGCAGGCAGGCAGGAAGAGAGATGAGGAAGAAGCACTTTATTTATTTTTATTTAGTTGTTCACACTAGTTGTTTCCTCCGCCCCATTTCCTTCATCCGAACCTGGGACTTCAGCCCAGAGGTATGTGGTCTTGCATTCCTTTGCCCTTTGGAAGTGACTGGCCCAACTGCTAATCCACCAGGTCGTGCCCAGCTACCTGAGATTTCTAAGTAGAGATTTAAGCAGGCTTACTATTTAAATTTTCAGTAGGAGGACTGCTCATTAGACATAGACAATTCAAATATTAGATGTAAAAATTATTTCTAATGAAAAAAAGTCTACTGTCAGGCTACTCCTTCCAATCTACAAATCTTCTTTACCAATCCAAGGCATAGAAGTCACAGATATTTATAAAGAAAAGTGTTTCCACTTTTCTGAAACTGTTATGCAAGCTTGTGTTACATATTCATCTCCAGTGCTTCTAGCTAAAACTAATACCTGATGAATATTGATTGAGACTACAAGGAGATTTACAGTTAACTTAGAAAAGGTATGATGTAAAGCAGTCTCGTAGTTCAGTAGCTA
>RJWH01006384.1:0-55921 GCA_004363575.1 Solenodon paradoxus
TGATTTTAAGTACAAGGGAGGAAGTCTATGGGTCACATGCAAATGCTACATACACCATGCTGAGTAAGGGACTTGAGCAACTGAGGGTTGGGTATCTGTGGAGGTGACAGATGCTTCTCTGCAGTCGCCAAGAGACCACTGAACTAGAATGGGGCACAGGGAACACTTTATCAACAATCCTGTTAGTGCATAAAAAAAACAAACCTGAAAAACTATAAAATAGAAAACTGATAATAAACATGCCTAAATGATCTGCATGGAAAAATATCATCTTTAAAAAGTAAAAAACAAAACAAAACAACAAAACCAACAAGTGACAAAATTGGGGGAAATATTTTACTGCTCATTTGAGGCTAATATCTGCCATAGCCAGATGTCTTGCACTGATAAAAATAATAGCAATCACGATGATAATAATAAGAAGTAATAACCAAAACAGCTTCTTTGTAAAAGTGGTGTGAGATGGAGAAAATACGTTGCTTGGTCTCTGCCCAAACCTGGCACAGAGCTTTGAAAATCCTTGTCTTTTCCTAAGTGATAAGAGCACCAGGAGCATCTACTGTTTGGTCTTTGACCCGGGCTCTGGACACAGGATTCCTGAAACTCTTGTAATTTTCTGGGTGATAGCAGTGTCTTTAGCGCTAACAAGATGATGGATTCTGGATGGGCCCCTGGGTGGCTCCTGGATGGAGGCAGGTCACTGGGAAGCCCAGGCCGTGAGTAGAAACTTGAACTTTCTGCCCATACCTTCTTGAGGAAGGAGGGCTGAAAATGAAATAATCATCATGCCTCTGTGATGAAGCCTCATGCAAATCCCCAAAGGCGGGGAACCAGAGCTTCCAGGTTGGTGAACATATTTAACGAACTGAAAACTCACTCCCCCCACACCCCTCAGGGACAGACACTCTGGCCCTGGCGACCCTCGCAGACCTCACCTTTCAAATCTCTTCATCAGGCTGTAACCTTTATCATGTCCCCTAATAAACTGATAAACTTAAGAGTTTCTCTGAGCTCTATGAGATTCTTGAGCAAATAATTGAATCCAAGGGGAACAAGGTCACAGGAAGCTCCGATTTGCAACCAATTTAGGCAGAAATTTCCAGTAACCTGTGGGCCTTCTGTCTGTGATTGGCAGTTGAGGCGGTAATGGAGGACAATCTGACAGGGCTGACCTCTTAGCCTGTGGGCTTTGAGGCTATCTCCAGGCAGACAGTGTCAGAATTAAATTTTAGGATACCCAGCTGGTTTTGCAGAATTGCTTGATATGAGGGAAAAGACCGATATCTGGTGTCAGAAGTATTGAGAGTGTGTTGGTATCCTGAAGGCAGTGGAGAAACAGAGGAAGGAAGATGGGTGTTTCCCTACCCAGGGGTGGGAGAGACACCTAAGTTTTTCTTCAGAAGGTGCCATGGAAGACGAGAACGAAAAGACTGAGGAGGAGTGGAGGGGAACCTGCAGAGGCAAGTGAGGCAGAGGCTCAGGAAAGAGCTTGCTGCCTTTGAGATGCTGCCAGAGGCCAGTGTGGCTTGAGACCGGGACAGTGGTACCAGGTGAGGTGAGAGAGGAGGCCGGGGCCTGGTCACCCGGGATCCTGGAGGTCTTGGGAAAACTCTGGGCTTTATTCTAACTGCAGCTTATGGGACCTACTGGAGAGCCATGTTGTAGTCCGGTGAGGGGTTCCTGGAATGAGGTAGTGGATCTGATGCTGGGGAGCAGTGGAGGGGCTCAGTTTGGGGGAGAGAATAAACAGAACCTGGTGATGGAGCAGATGTGGGGTATGAGTGAGAAGGATGTGCCCAAATTAAAGCCCAGATTTCTGACTTGCCCACCAGGCAGAGGCTGGTGCCATTTACTGAGACTAGGACAATAGCAGGCAGACAAGACTTGGGTGGAGGATACACATCACGAGCTCCCCTTGGCATGCATCATGGTGGCAATGTCAGGGGACATCAAGTGGAGGTGTCATCAGTGGTTGAGTGTTCCAGTTTCCAGTTGAGAAAAGTGGTCTGGACTAGGGAGATGCATTTGAACTCATCAGCCTCAAGATGGTATTTAAAACCACAAGAGAAATGCAGTTGCCTAGAGAGGGCGAGGGAGCAAGAACAGGCTCCCAGGGACACTAATGTCTGAAGCCCAGTGAAGAGAAAACCCTGGCCAGTAACCCATTGATTTCCCTGTAGAGCACAGGAAGCAAGTTCAAGATGTATCTACCTCAGGGCTATTTGGATATGTGAAGACAGGGTAGTGTTTCCTGAGATTCCTCTATACGGCACCCTCCAAGGTCCTTGTGTCTTTCCTTGTGAGGAATAATTTAGGTTCCTTCACCCTAAGGGTCCTTCTTCTCAGGGTTCTTTCAACTGAGTGTCACCAGGTGTGGCTGAACAAATACTGAGGAACACCTGAGGACAGCTGAGGACAAACGGGCCACTCACCACTGTTGCTGAGAGATAGGCTCTACCTATCAATGGAAAGGCCTGAGGATTGCAGAGAAAGTCCCATAAACAATGCAATGAGCTCAGGCACTCTATTACTGCCTGACAGTCTCAGTGGCAAAGAACTAGATTGTTTCCCAGGGTAAAAAATAGTACAAAACTTCTAACAAGATGCGAGTGTCAGAGGGCTGCTTGCTTGCTTCGTGGTGAGAGCTCAAGATGGATTGCCTGGGAAAAGCCAAATACAGTGCAGAAATGTTCTCCATCTTTTGCTCATTTACTCCACAAACTTTTTCATTGCTGAGATGCCAAGCCTCGAATAAATAAGCAAGCTGTGCAATTGCTTCCAAGTCCTGGCTGGAACAGGAGGCCTGTGTGCTCCATCAATGCCATTCGGATCCACCACATGAGTTTTCTACTTTGATTACTATACATGGTGCGCAGAAATGTAAAAAACAACAAGCATGGCACACCCCAGTGGAGCAGCACTTAGGTCTGCCGCCTCTAGCCTAGTGCAGTCCACATACATCCCAAGGAGTCAGTTTCACTTCCCAGGGCCTGGCCAAGGGGAACAACCAAAAACAACTAAATAAAAAACAAAACAAAACAAAATAAAACAAAAACGTACTTTCCTCCTCTCTCTTCCTGCTACTTGCATACCCCCTTAATTCCTGCCTGCACCTTTCTTTAAGGAAACACAAACACAAAGCCTCACAGTAAACACACATAGCACATACCGGAGTGCTGCCCCATCCCCCAACCTCCTGATGTGGAGTTTGAAAGTGTGTTGGCTTCTTCATTCTTCACCCTCCCTCTTCTCTCCACCTCACAGCCTACCAATGTGACTAGAGTCTGCAGAATCAGAGACTTGGTCAGAATAACAATGTGGGGTCACCAGGAGAGGCTGTCAGCACTGCTGAAATCAGAGCTGGTTTGTCTTAGAGATGACGCCCCACTCTGAAAGATGAGGGGACCAGTGAGAGAAGGACCCCCAGGCGATTATCTGGGTGTCTTAAAGAAAGGCCTGGCTTTTCCTCGGACTCTCAGGAGGGACGTACAGATGATCATTCCAGAGCAGTGATTCTCAGAGGTTGGGTATCTAACACATGGGCAGCATCAGCATCAGCATCATCTGACAACTTGTTAGGGATACACATCCTCAGGCCCCGCCCCAGTCCTCCTGAATGGGCAGCTCTGGACGGGGACCAGTGATCTGTGCTTCTCAGGCCCTTGGGGCCACTGATGCCAACTCACCCTAGAGAAACTGCTCTGGCTATAGGACCACCTTTCCAGTTATGAACTAGACCTTCCTCCTGATAAGTTTTATGTGCATGTAAGTTTCATTGAAAAATGAGGAAAATATTTTTGAAATACCAACTGCAGAATACTTGGGGTGGGGAGGGCAAGAAGAGGGCAGGAAAAAGCACATTAGAATCTTAGAGGTAGAGTTTTATATTTACTGAAGTGGGACAAGGGCTAATAAAGGTTATGAAACTCTGATTTAGAGACAAGAACCAAAGTGTCTCTGAGGCAGGCCCCACAGCCAGGTGCCTGGGTTCCTGAAAGAAAGTCAGGCCTGAAACAGGCTTTTCTTTTATTTTTATTTTTCTTTTTTCAGAGGAAGGATGCCCAAAGGCATGAAGGCAGGTAGGCAGGAAGAGAGGAAGGAAGAGAGAGGAGGAAAGTATTTATTTATTTAGTTTTTCATTTTGGTTGTTCTCCCAGGCATGGGTCTCAAACCCGGGTCCTTGGATTTTACATGGACTGTGCTGGGCTTAATCCCTGAGCCACCAGGGCACATCTGAACAGGCTTTTCTTAAGCTTGGTGTTGCCCAACAGGCCTCCTGGGCATTGTGTGTGCACATGTGTGTGCTCACCTGTGTGTCTGTGTGTGCGTATATGTGTGTGTGTTCATTAATGTGTGCAGGCCTGGGCCAGAGGAGAATGAGAAGGCTGGGAAACATCTGTACCACCTCCACCAAATCGCAGCGTCTGGCCCTCAGCCTCAGGGATAGGGAGGTTTGCAATATACTGGAGACCCCAGAACGCAAAAGGAGTTGAGTTCAAGTTTCCAGGGACTCCAAGGGCAATCCCTGTGCTATTTCCTCACCAGCAGTATTTCCAGATTCAGTGGCCGCTTCCCAGACTGTCTCATTCTATTGGTTTGAGGCACAAGAAATCTGCATTTTAAACAAGTCTTTCCCCACCAAGTAATTCTAATAGCGGGAGTGTCTTCTGGGACTGCATCTTTGATATTAACACTTTTTTTAAAGGAAAGGTGCAGGCAGCAATGAAGGTGAGCAGGCAGGCAGGAAGAGAGAGGAGGAAGATATTTTTTTTATTTAGTTGTTTGTCTTGGTTGTTCCTTCCTGGGGATGTGTGTGGACTGCACTCGGCCAGAGGCAGTGGACCTAACCACCACTCCACCAGGGCGTGCTGTAGCAGACGTTTTTATTTGGGGTGATGGTGATATTGAGGAGCCTGGAAACAAACTAGAAGTTCTGATGGCATCACGGTCAACCGATTTCTAAGTAGCGGAGTCCGAAGGACGACCTGGTGAGAAGTGTCCCTCCTGGACCCAGAGAAGTATTCATTGGGTAGTAAACATCAGGCAGTCAGTTAATCTCGGGGTGGCCCCGCAGGTCTGCCTGGCGGAGGCGCTGCCTGTTCTGTCTAGAAAGGAGGCCTCACGAGGCCACGGCCAGACAGCTCTCTGGGCTGAGACAGAAGTTTGGGAGTCTGCAGAGTAAATGAAACCTCTGTACGGCCCCCAAGAGGTCAGAAAGCCATTGATGCAACAGTGATTCCCTAAACAGGTCCATGTAGGGAGGATTTGGTGGCTTCCGTCAGTCCTCTCTCCAAACACCTGGCCCTTCTACGATGACAGAAATGCTGTGTCTGCCCTGGGGGATGACAGAGAATGCGATGTGTGGTTAGTGCAACTGAGGAACTGATTTTTTTAATTCATTTAGTTTTTGTTTTTTTAAAGGAAAAGTGTAGGCAGGAATGAAGGCGAGCAGAGGCAGGCAGACAGAAAGAGAGAAAAGGAAGAGGCATTTTAAAGTTTTATTTAGTTGTTCATCTTCGTTGTTGCCCCTGGTCCTCCTTGGGATGTATGTGGACTGTCCCCAAGCCCCCTACTCCACTGGGGTGTGCCCAACTTCATTTATTTTTAATTCATTTTCGTTTAGGTTTAAATGGCCTCACAAGGCTATGATGGCTGTATTGCATACAGCAGACTCTTAAATCGTCAACCACCTCTTACGCACAAGGGGCCCTCCTGGGTGGAATCTAGGTGCCTGTAAGTCCGGGTCTGTGGCTGTGGAGCATCCTGTCTCCTTCCAGCTCTGCTCTGCTCTGAGGACGGCAGCCTCTGCTCTGGGCTGACATCTCCCAGCTACTGCATGGTAGCCACTCCTGTTCTAGTGCTGTCAGTCCTGTCTGGTTCAAGGTCAGGAGGCCAGTCCGTGGCTAGAACAGAACCGCTGCTCTGTAGCTCCGGAAGGAACATGTGGGGGCACGTTGAGGGGAAGAAATCTGTGTCTTAGAGCACAGGCAGCCTCACAATTGCTCTCTAGGGCAGATCTGCCTATTTCCCACTTAAAAGATAAACATAAAATAAGGCTATTTGAGATGATGCCTTTTAAAAAAGTGCAAAGACACTGTAAGCATCCTGCTGTGGAAGCAAATACAAACCCTCAGATACAAACTCATTGCGGTCAAGCAGAATCCCTGGGAATTTTTATTCCCAAGCAGCAAATGGCCCTCAGTTTCTTTAGAGTGAAACACTTCTCTGCCAAGGTTGACTTGGAAATTTCTAACCAGCTTCTAACCAGGCTGCTCCTGGCAAAATAAAGGCCTGCAGCACCCACGGCAACCTCCAGACCCCAGACCCTTCTGAAGCAGGGTATGGAGCAGGGTGCAGGTGCAGGATGGCGGGAGGCTGAGTGGAAGCAGGACGATCTGGAAGAGGCTGCGGGGCTCAAACACTGACTCTGACCTTGGGCTCTCTGGAAAGTGGGTCCCAGAAGAAAGACAGGGCTGTGACTATTCTCAGCTGGTGTGGGCCTGGCCTTTCCAGCAGGTCACGGACCTGGCCCAGCCATCCAGCAACAGCTGGCTTCTCAGGTGCTACGAGGAGCTGCCCACACTTTCAGGGTCGGTCTGGATATTCTTTCAGAAAAGGCCTCCTCTCTTTCCTTGCCTCTGTGGACAAAAGGTCACAGATGAGAAGGGAAAGAGCAAACTGAGGCCTTGGGGAGAAGCAGGTTGCTGAGAAGAGAGTTACAGAAGGCATTCCTTCCTCCCTTCTTCACAAATTAGCCCCCATGATCTAAAACAGTCTCATGGGGCAGCTCCAAAGGTAAGAAAACTCTGGTTACTACAGCCCAGACAATAACTGGTCAGAAGTAGAGCTTCTGATGGTTTAAGGATAAAGAGCAGCTGAAGACCTAGAAACAGGTCAGTCAGTCATGTACCTATAAAAGTTGATGATAAATGAAGACAAACGTCTCAAGCCCAAGGCTATAGCAGGAAACTTCAGCACCAGCCTCCTCTCTCCTCCTACAGAGACTGGGTACAGGCTGGTCAGCGTCTCAGGGTGTGACTCATGTCTCCCTGCCTAAGATACTAGCAGCTACCCCACCACCCTCACAGGCTTGTCTGAAACATGACTGCGTGCTCCTTTCATTTTTTCTCTGTTCCTCAACCACCTCTTCTCACTCCAATACATGACTAATATGCTCCCTCCACCCCAGGGCCTGCTGGGAGGGCATCACCACGCCTGCAATCATCTGGATCATTCAGTCCCCCAAAAGTCACTCCACTTGTCCCCCCGCCAGCACCAACTTTGTTCTGAAGTTACCCTCCATCAGCCCAGTGATTCAGATGTACAGTCTACGCAGCAAAAACAAACCCTCAGTCAGTCTCCTCTGCCTGTGAATGTCCATGTCAGGATGGCCAGGAACTCCTTCATGTTGGCCATTTTACTGTAGGGACCCACACAGAGCCCCAGGGTTGGAATAAAGATTATTTTTAAGTTGAAGACATTTGAGATTCAACAGATGCGCAGAGAAGCCTTCTCAGAGCTTCCCTTATCTGACTAAAAGCAGAAATAAAGAGCATAAATCCTGTTACAGGGAGGCCTACTCCCAGGAGAGAGATTGAGAACAAATATACCAAAAATCTCACCGGCTGAGTTTTCTGACTCTGCAGAATATAGAAAGGCCATTCCTACCTGTACAGGCATACATGATCACAAACTTCCTATCTTCCATTTGTTCTAAACTACCCATTTTTCTTTCCTAAGGAAATCTATTCTTGACAGAAGCACCTTTTTTCTCCACTCCATTCCCCCACTTTTGAGCTACTCATCACGAGCACTCACATGTATATTCACAATGCGGACTAAGACACTTTCTTCTTGTTAATGTCTTTGTCAGTTTAATTTGCCAGGCCCAGTTACTGAACCTACAAGGGTGGAGGAAAAGTTTTTCCTCATCTATATCACCATGCTTTTATATCTCAGAAACATGGTCATTTTAGAGCTAATGGGATCTTAGAAGTGAATCTATCAGTGACACACACGAGAAGCACAGCATCTTTTAAAACACAGACAGGGCATGCCCTAGTGGAGTAGCAGTTAGGTCAATCACCTTTGAAGGAGTACAGGCCACATACCCTTAGGGTTTGAGGTGGTTGGGGGAGACAGTCAGTGTGAACAACTAAAATGGGTGCACTCTGGTGGAGTAGTGGTTTGGTCAACTGCCTCTGGCTGAAGTGCAATCCATATACATCCCAAGAACTGAGATTCATGTCCTGGGCTGGGGAGAACAATCAAGATAAACAACTAAATAAAAATAAGTAAAAACGTTCTTCGTCCTCTTTCTTCTTGCTTACCAACCTCTGCTCACCTTCATTTCTACCTGTACATATCCTTAAAAAAAAACTTCTTTCTTTTTCTTCCTACCTGCCTGCTCACTTTCCTCCTGCCTCACCTTTCCTTTAGTAGGCCCCGTGAAGCAGGGTGTGACCCTAACCTAGCACCATATTCTTACACTCCCCTCCTAAGTTCAGACACCAGGGATAATGTCTCTCAAGTCTCCCTGCCCCAGCATAGGGCACACCATTTCCCCCAGCAGACCACCTGGGGACATCTGGTTTCTATAACCAGTCCACCTTTCCTAGAGAGCTAAACTCTTCCAAGTTTTAGAGTCAATGGTTAATCAGCACTGATGTCATCTCCTGTATAATCACTGCACTGTTAGTGCCACTTTGACAGAGTCTTTCCCTGTTACGGCTCTCCTGGTGACAAACCAAGCAAGCACTCTTTTGGGAGTATTTTAGGCAGATTTGTTACATGCGGGGTCAGTGGGATCCTTCCCCAAAGGCTGAGCATGGGCTTCCGGTGAGAGTACACTTACATAGGTTGAAGCAAGCTCAGGGAGAGAGAGATGTAAATCACAATGGGGGTTGCAAGCTCAGAAAGTTCTTTGTTGGTGACTTGCCTGCAACATTCCAGCAGGCTTGTAACACAGGAGGTTTTATGGCTTTGTTAGCTCGGGCAGTTTTCATGGCTGTCTTCATGGCTGCTGGAAGCAGTGACAGGTCTTTTTCCCCCGCATCCTAACCAACCCACCACTGGTCGACTTTGTAAGTAAATTTACGCCTCACATTGCCGGGCCTCTGAGTGACTTCTTTGGGCTCCCAAAGCATTATCTCAAGCCTTGAGTGACTTGAGTCTGCAGCAATACACCTTTAAAAACAATAACAACAAAACACTGAGGTCCAGGTCATGCTTTCATGCTTCAGAGCTGTTCACCGGTCGAATCTGCGACTGATTCCCAGCAAGCAAGGAAACGGGACACTAAGGCTTTATGAGGAAGCAAGGTTTATTGTTCTGCCGGCAGTGGCTCAGCGGATTCACATGCACAGGCTGAGCCCCAGGCTGGGTCTTTTCTACCCTCCAGTTAGTACAGCACAACACTTTTCCATGTATGGTTACAAAGGATTTCATTGGTTACAGAGCCTATAGAACAGTGTGTCAAGTCCCTCCTTGCCACGTCACCTCTGTACATTTTCAAAGTCCTCCTATCACAGATGTGTCTGTTTCTCCAAGAACTACCTACGTCTTCCTGGTTGGGACCTGTGTTCTGTCCACTTCCCTCCCTCACCTGACCTTGAGGGAGAAGTAACTTGCCCAAGACTCAGACAGATTCGTGGCACACCCAGGGCTGAATGTGCCTACACGCCCCTCCCCATTCCAGCACACCGAAGGGCCTGACTCCCGATGGGCAGTCAAGTCTCCCTGAATCTGTCCAACAGCGCCCAGGCCTGCCACCCCAGTCCCTGAGCATTCCTCCAAGCCTTGTGTTCTGCCATCATTCCAGCCTGACTTCATGCTCCTCAACTCTGCTCAGAAGCATCTCAGTCTGTCACAAACCCAGGTTCCCAGCCTAGTTCCCAGCGAGCCCTTCCTCTACCAAACCTCTCCAGCCTGTACCTGGGGCAAGTGGCCTGGCCTGCTGGCAGCTCACATAGTTCTGTGACATTGATCATCTTCCAAAGGGCTTTGCCTACCAGGATGCTAAATAAATGTGAGGATGTGAGCCTATGTGGCACCAGTTTCTCCCCCTGGACCCATTGCACCCCTGCACGATCACTTTTATGTCCCACCCTGGGCTCCTTTACAGGGTGCACTCGAACATGTCCCAGTGTGTGAACATGCATGGCAAGGCAGGAAGGCCCCTTTGCACCGCAAACAGGCTGGCCAGGACCAGAGACTGGCTAAGTGCTCAGGGCTGCGAAGCGGGGGAGGGGACATCATGCACTCCAGGATGACTAAGAGCACATGCGGACACGAAGAGATAGTAAAAGAGGACTAAGGTGTTACTTGACTGAAGAGTAAACATCAAAGTTGTGATTAAAACATCTTAGGGAGCCAATTAGAAGCCCAGCTCCTTCCTTCTGCCAGCTTCCTCTGCAAGGACACAGTTGACTGGAGACAAGTTGGGCTGCCAAGTAGGGCCACCTGGGAGGGCGGATATTGCCCCATGGCTCCTGCCATTTTCTGCACACTCCAAAGGGTACTGCCAGCCCAGCTGGGAGAGCAGGCCTCTCTATCTGCCCATCCCTGAGGGGCGCAGGCACCTCCCTGCTGGCGGCAAAGAAGGATTCAGCCTGAGACCAGCCCTGCCCAGGTCTCTGACCCCAGCAAAGCTCTTCTAGGTGGCTGGAATTTGTGGCAGCTGCTGGGGTGGGGGTGGGGGGGCTGGGGTAGGTAACTCCCTGTAGTGACCCACAATCCAAAGCAAGTTGCCACAATGGCATTCAGGGCAGGCCAGGTAAACCAGGACGGAGGACAGCTGCCCTTCACGAAGTTTCTCTTCCAGGTCCTCTGCCACAGTCAATACAACCTGCCTCTCCTTTGCCTCCACAGTCAGGTTTCTCCCCTCCTCATCTCCCTGGCATGTCCCTGCCTCTTCTCCACATGCTGATTAACTCTCACTCCTTGCATTGAATGTCTTCCCTTTCCCTACATAATCATTTCTGGGGTCAGTGCCTTTGCGCTTTATTTTTTTAATTTATCTATTTTTTATTGTAGAAATTTTTCTACACAGTAAAATAATTTCCTATGTATAGGATCCCCATTTCATAGATATATTTCAACACACCATACGCTCCACCAAATCACCAAGTGTTCTTCCCTACTGTCCAGTGGGCTCCACCACCATTTGTCCCTACCTGTCCCATTCTCTTTTGGTCACCTCAGTTCTACTGCAAATGTTCCAGGGTTGGTTATGTTTCATCTGTTCCTTTGTTTTGTCTATTCACATTCCACCTATGAGTGAAATCATCTGATATCTTTCTTCTTTTGACTTGTTTCACAGTGCCTTTCCTCTTATGTTCCCTTTACCAGCAGTACCCTTGCCCTGATGCCTGGCAAATTCCTATATATGCCTCAAGACCCAGCTTAAATGTTGCTTCTGTGGTGAAGCCCTTCCTGATTCCATAGTGCACTCAGCTTTGACACTATTATGTTACTTACTTCATTGTTTAGTAACTGTTTATATGTCTTTTTCCTCTGTCTCTAAATAAAGAAATGCTTAAAGAAAGTGATTTTTTTCTTTAAATTCACTATGCAAAATACTGTGTAGTACATCAAGGCTGTTAAAATACTTGTTCAATGAATGATTGAATGAATGTCATTTCTGTTTAGCTACCCCAGTTTTATAGCTCTCAAAGGTGCTCTCTTCTCTGGAGACTAAACCCTGGGCATTGATTCCACACTCTTTCTGCAACGCATCAGGGAGTAATTACTTTCTATGACATAGAAAAATACAAAAACATAAAAGAATGTTTCTACCCTGAGTTCCCAAGAGTAAGTAAGACAAGAGCCCCGATGAAATCACGAGGAAGGCAGTTGGTGCCACAGGGACGTTCTAGATGAAGTGAGTGTCAGTCCAGGAGGGGAATCCAAGACAGTCTCGGAGGCACGAGGTCATTTTGAGTCAGTTCCCAGGAGCAGGTAGATTTAACAGTTCGACTTGGGAGTGGGGAACCTGAGGAAAGGGAATAAGGCATTCCTGGTCCCAAAGGCAAAGGCGTTCAGGGTGGGTTTGGGGGCTGCTTGGCTGAAGTAAATTCACACGGAGGGAACAAAGGTGGAGGTGGGCAGGGCCTGTCCAGGGTCTCTCAACTACTGGACCAACAAATATTTCTTAGGCACCATCTGCCTGAAAGATACTGTGCAAAGCGCAGCATGGGGATACCCAAGGCTAGAGGCCCCAGACCTCGTAAAACAGCAAACAACTGCAGAGCTGGGCCCGGGAGTAGTATCAAGTGAGCTCATGGAGCAACTAGCCTCGACTTTTTAGGACATAAATTATTGTCCATTGGTGCGCGCTGGTAGATTAGTGGCTTGGTCAACTGCCTCTGGCTGGCACAGTTCACACACATCCGGAGGATCCGGGTTCATGTCCAGGAGCCAGGGAGATCAGCCAAGATGACTAATAAAATTAGATAAAAATGCCCCTGCTCCTTTTCCTGCCTGCAACTTTCCTTCAGGAAAGAAATTGTCCCAAGCAAGCAAATGAAAGGAGAGCTCTGAATAAATATGCTGAAATACAGGCATCATGGGGACTGCTGCCCCACGCAGCCACGATGGTGGTCATCCTGTCCATTTGACCCCTGTGATTCTAAAATGTCCATCTTCAGCCTGTCCTTGGCCCTGAGCTCCAGACTCATAATCAGTTCCCTGCAGGCTGCATGTCTATTTGCATATCCTACAGGCTACTCAACCACGTATCAGAACTGAAAGTGGCCTCTCCTCTTGCCCCCTTCCCTCACTTCCAGTTTCTCTTCCTTTAACTCTCTGCACCCAGAGAGCAGCTCTGGCCTCCACTCATAGCTCTGGGCCAGACCCTGGGGGTCGGCCTGGATCCCACCATGCCCCACCGTACCCAGGCAGGCGCAGCAGAGCCGTCTCCCTGCCACCATCAGACACACACCTGTCCAGGCCTCCTTGTCCCTCCTTGGGCCACTGCAGCCGCTCCCTAACTGGTCTTCCTCTTTCACTCTTCCATTTGTACCACTCAAGTCCATCTTCATCACAGCCCCAGAGAGCTTTAAAGTGCACACAACTGGTGGCGGAGCTCCCTGCACACTGGATGCTCTGGGGTAGCGGAGACCTTTCCGGTCTCCCTCATGCTCCTGCCTCCAGCTTCGCCTCCACGTGCTCTGCCCTCGCTGTTGGCCCATTCCGTAGACGTCCTGGAATAGCCGTGCTGCCCACCCTTTGAACCTTTGCTCACACTGCCGTCAGCCTGGGCGTCCCTTCTGCCCCTTCTGCCCCTGCGTGTCCTCAGATCACTGCCTGGCAGCATCTGCTGCACAAGCTTCTTGTCCTGGAAGGACTCGCCCTCCTGCTGAAACCATTCCTTTTTTCATTCCTTTTCAGAAAGATGTGGTAGGTGCTGGGGGTTAGAAAGATATGCAACAACATGCAGAGATCAACCCCTGGTAGCCAAGAGGCCGTCAATCAAGCCAACTAGATGAAAGGACTTTGAGGGTTGATTGTGTCTTTCCTACAACTGCTCTGTGGGTCTGAAGTTTTTCAAAATAGAAAATGAGATTTTTGAAGAATGGAATGGAATATAGGCCTGAATAGGAACTCATCCAAGAATGAATGTGTTGTGACCTGCTTTGAAAGAGACCGATACCCAATTCAGAACCAGGGCTGCCTGTCACAGCCCCACGTTTGTCAGCACACTTGTTGTGCTTAAATTTAAACATGTATATGTTTCATTTGGAGAGAAAAAAACCCAGAATAATGAAAATAAAATTACCCAAAATCTTACCACTAAGAGCAATTATAGTTATTCCAGAATATGCCTTTGTGGCAATTTTTTTCTGTTGATGTGTGCGTGTGTGTGTGTGTGTGTGTGTGTGTGTGTGTGGTGTTTTAAGGAAAGTTAAAGGCAGGAAAGAAGGTGAGTAGGTAGGCAGGCATAAAGAAGGAGGAGAAAGAAGCATTATCATTTATTTAGTTGTTCATTTTGATTGTTCTCCCTGGACCTGGGACATGAATCTGGGACCTTGGTATATTTTTATAGGTTATGCTACACACATTTTATAACCCCTTCTTTTTACTCTGCAATATGTTACAAATGTCTTTCATATTGATTAATGCACATCAGCATTTCCATGGAATAGGTACCCCATAATTTGTGAACCCCAGGATCTCTTCCCTACACACACAAATGCAAGCCCAGCTCCCTGATTCCGGCCCCTTCCATGACTCTGATCCAAAGTCAATGCCAGCCCTTTATTTAGGGAGGTGACACATTGCTATTTGGGCTTCAAAGGAAAAAAATTAATGCTGACAAGTTAGCATTAATGGGGAAAAGAGCCTCATCTCAAATGCCAGGAGCATTTCAAAAGGTAGTGTTCAGTCTGCTCAGCAGCTCTAACCAAGGAAGCCGATAGAGCTTTAGGCCATGCCTGGGCCGCTGGCAAGATTGAGAGGAGCTAAAAATAGACCCAGAACTAAGCATCCAGACTTTTCTGAATTCATTGGCATAAAGCCTGCACCAGAGGGACGTGCTGCTCCAATGTTTTTGCTCTGCAGCATGGCATGGTGCCAAAAATTCCTGAGGGTTATGGCTTTCTACAAGCCTCCTGTCAGGAAATGGGCAGGAGGAGGGCAGAATGAGACCCATCAGAACAGAGTGTAGAGTTGGGACTTTTTGTCAGGCAGGCTGGGGCTTGTGTTGTTTTCTGACTGCCTATCACCCACTGTGTGAGCTTGGGCCAAGTCCTCAGCCTCTGTGAGTTGCTGTGTCTTCAAGTGTACAAGGAGATAAAAAGTCACAGAGTTGTGGTGAGGGTAAAATGGAAGAGTACCTGGAACAGGGTTTTGCTGGGGAATAATTGAGGCTTGTTATTATTTCCGAGCACATGCATTTGTTTCTCCAATTGGCCAGGTGTGGTGTTAAGAAAGCATTTTCTCTGGGTTGTTGGGGAGCATGAGAGAATTCCAGCGGAACCCGCAAGCACAATGCATGAGCAAAGAAACAGGTCTACAGGTGGGGTCCCGGACACTTTGGCAGCTGGAGATGTGCTGGATTGGTAGGCGGATGCCATTTACTATTTACCATTATGAGTGTCACCCTTTCTCCAGTTGACTCTGAAGGTTCGCAACATGTACTGATTTCTGTTTGGCTGAGAGCTCCTGCGTCTTGTCACTTTCTCCTGCTCTGCCCTGGTGAGGCTGTGCAGCAGGTGTGTTGAAACCTCGACGAGGATCCGGATCTCCTAACCACTAGCCCCTGACCTAGGTCTAATCTCTGCCCAAGATCCATTGGGGTTCACACAGGGCTCCCCTTACCCTGATTATAACCAGACCCCTTTGAGGGCTTTCTAGGAATGAAACAATGAGTGGGGTAAACTCGAGAGGATAACTGATGAATCTGGACCAAGGACTGCACAGGCAATGTTCGTGCTGTTTAAATGGGTACTAGGAAGTGAAGTGGTTTAGTTTCTTCCAGTTGCTATAACAAAGTACCCCGTGTGTGTGTGTGTGTGTGTGTGTGTGCTGAGCAGAGCAAAAACGAATCCTCTCAGTCTGGAGGCCAGAAGTCTGCCATCAAGTTGTTGACAGGCCAGGCTCTCTGAAACCTGTGAGGAAGAATCCCTCCTTGACTCTTCCAGCAGCTGGTAGTTGCCAGAAATCTTTGGTATTCCTTGGCGTCTAGATGCCTCACTTCAGTCTCTGCCTCTTTGCCATATGGTTGTCTTCTGTCTGGGTGACTCTGTCCTTTTTTCATGTAAAAATACTAGTCCTTTTGGATTAGGGCTCCCCCCACCCCGCTTCGGTATGACCTCATCTTAGCTAACTACATCTGTGACAATGCTGTTTCCAAAGAAGGCCACATTTCAAGCTCCTGGGGGTTTGGATTTCGACATCATTTTCAGGGACACAAAGGAACCCCTAATAGCCTGTAAGCCCATTTTGAGCGAAGCATTCTGTCTTTAGAGCCTGCCTTCAGATCAGAGTGACATCAAGCAACCTCTCCACTGTCCAGGGAAGGACTCCAGGACTCCTTACCACCCTGGGCCATGCTGCCTGTGGCTGTTTGAGGCTGTACTACAGATGGAGGATGGCAGTAAGAGGGCTACGGGTGGGCACCTTGCCCTCCTTCTCAGTGCATCGTCAGGAATCAAGTCTTTTTTGTGCCATGTGGTGACACTTGGGGTGCTGCAGCACCCAAATTCCTGGGCTCTGCCCCCTAAGCAATTACAGACCCTGTAAAACAGGGACAGCGAATCACAGGCCAGAGAGAAGCCCTCGTACATGCCTTCTCCTGGCTCAGATCATGACCGGCCAGGAGATGTGGCCAGAGGGATGGGTGATGGGGACCGAGCCCCAGCATCTTGCCCCGGGATCTGGGACACCCGGCTCCCACGATGACCTGCCAGGGAAGAGGCAGGCAGGAACTTCCTGATCCAAATGCTCAGGTACACTCAGAAGGGAAAACTGATGACAAAGCCCTTTGCACATTTCTTAATACATTTTAAAGTCCTTAACAAAACCAACCTCAGAGCCTGAATAAATTGGCTCCCAGATGCTGGCCAAGGAACAAGCTGGTTGGACAACGTGAGGAGTTGGAAAGAAGACAGGTCAGTGAACAGGGTGAAGAAATGGCCTGTCTCCTCACCCAGCACCAGGCAGCTGTTTAATGAGGTCCCTCTGCAGATTTTCTGACGCCATGGAGTGCTAGCGCCCACAGGCAGGAGGGAGGCAGGAGGGCTTCCCTCCTTGGCCAGCACATGGTCTCCTTCCCAGAAGTAGCACCAGGACAGAGGCAGTAGCCTGGCGCCCACTGAGACAGAGCAGGTCAACATGGGGCCAGGCTCCACTGCTTCACCTGTTCAGGAGGAGCCTGACCTGGAATCACCCCGAGTGAGGCGGGTCCTCTTTGAGGCCAAAGGGCAGTCGCTGGCACAGCCTGTGGAAGCAGAATTGGGGGAGGGCTATGTTGAACCCTTCCTATTGAGTCTGTTCAACAACAACGGACATCAGAGGTGTCCTTTAGGAAATGGCAGCTCCCTCCTGGCAGAGGTGGCTTCCGCTGCTTCCCCACATCAGCCTTGTGATGTTTTCTCTAACGGGCTGGGAGGTAGGTTTTCTTTCTCAGTGAGCACTGTCCCCTGGGGGTACCCCAGTGAAGGTCAGGGTTGTGTGGCATTGTGCCTCCCTCCTCAACCCCTGGTCTGCCCACTGGACACCCAAGTGAGGATGCCTGACACTGAGTCTGCATTTTGGGAAGAAAGTAGGACTGAAAATATGAACACCAGAGTTGGGGGATACACTAAGAGGCCTGTCTAAGTTTGGGTCATACATAGGAACAGAGATGTCTCCTTCCACGTGACAGGAGTGAGGGGCAGATGGGCACTGGTGGCATTGGTGATGGGTCATGAAGGAGGCCCTAGAAGGATCTGGCTCCTCCATGAAGGATGAGGCATCGGGGAGAAATAAAGTGTAGAGGTCCTGTGGATGTGAGGAGAGGGGAGCAGGTGTAGAAGAGGTGGAGACAGGCAGGAAAGGGGCTTCCCTAGGAAGGTGTGCAAGGCTTGCCTGAGGGTGTTGAGTGCACATTTGAGATCTGAGGTCATAAGAGAAGGAGGCAGCACAGTCAGTCAGCTAAAAGGCCAAAACTTGGTCTTGCAGCAGAGGGAGGAGCTAGGGTTTACCGGAAGTGGAGAGGCTAGGGAAGTAAAGGTATTTGCAACAAAGGCATGATAAGATGGACCTGGGCCTCCAAGCTGGATAAGAGGGAGGTGGGGGAGGGATGATGCAACGCTGGGCCCTGGGTGCACTGAACCTTCTTGGGGCCACCAAGAACAGTGCCCATCCAAGCCAGTTCCTCACCTGAACACTGTCAATCCCTCTCTCCCTGCCCCGATCCGTGAGGGTGAGGAGGGGACACACGAAGGCAGTCAACCATGTTTCCTGATCCAATGGAAGACTTTTACATATAATCTATGGCTAATAATGACAAAAGAAGCTTGAGATTGAATTTCTTTATACTGTGTGCATTGAAGGTTACCTCTATCAGGTCACTTTATCTCATTTACATCCGGCTAAGCTGTCCTGAATTGGAAGAGAAATGACTAGAGTTACAGAGAGCACTCTAGATATTGGGCAAAATCTGCAGTGTAGCTTTTTATGCAGAGCTGCTGCATGAAAGTGACATAAAGCCCCCTTCATGTGAGTGACATCCTAGGTGGCTCTGGCACTTTCATCCACATGCGTGGCAGTGCTTTGGGGGTGCCCAGTAAACATCACATTTGCTCTTCCGGTTGTGGACCTTTGTGGCGCCTAGAGCTGGGCTCCACAAGTTCGTATTCAGAGACACTGCCCATCACCATCTCTTTCCTGCTTCTTCTAATGAAGGAGCTACAGGCATGCCTTGGTGGAATAGCACATAGGTCCTCCGGCAGACAGCACAGTCCACATACCTCCCAAGGACCCGGAGGTCGGGGGGAGCAGCCAAGATGAGCAGCTAAATAAAATTAATAAAGTACTTCTTCTTCCTCTCTCTTCCTGCCGGTCTGCCTCTGCTCACCTTCATTCCTGCGCAAGTCACACTGTCCTTTCCATTCTCTTTGCTGTTTCCACAGAGCACAGAGAAGCCTGCAGCCTGACTTCAGTCAAGGGCAAAGTCAAAGGCATTGGTAAGAAACAAGATGGAAAGAACATGGGCCCCTCAATAGCTAGGGCACCAAAGCTCTCTGCCTGCCAGGATTGCTCACCTGGGACTGTGTCTTAGGTTAGGTTACTCAGAACAGACCTGTTCTGGAGGCTTACTGGGCTTCACTCTCAGGAACTACACTGAAGAGAAGTTGGAGAGGATTCCACTGACCCAGCAGGGCCCTCTAGAGCAAGATGAACAACTAAAAGTAGAATAAATAAATGCTTTGTCCTCTCTTCCTGCCTGCCTACCTACACACCTTCACTTATGCCTGCACCTTTCCTTTAAAAAAAAAAAGTATATATCAGAATTGGAAAATGCTTTATTGCTAAAAAAAAAAAAAAAAAAATGTTTACCATCATCTGAGCCTTCAGCATATTGTATTCGTTTGCTGGTAGGGGCTCTTACTAAGAAAAATAAAGCATTATCTACAAGTCAATATTTATGAAGTACAATCAAATGAGGTCTGAATAAGTGAAATACTGTGACCCTCCTAGGAAAATTTGCACTTTAACTGCATCCCAAGAAGTAGATTTTTTTTTTTTTTTTTTTCAAATTGGGCAATGGCGAGGGGAGGTAAGGAGAGGCTTCCTTCTCACCTCCTGACATCACACGTAGCACTGCCCCATGGCTGGGCTCCCGGAGACCCTTCCTTAAAGGCCTTTGACCTTGAAGAGCTCCCATTCTCAAAACACTGCTGAGAAAACCAGCTGGGTTGCAGGTGGTAGTGCTGGGAGCTGTCAACATGCCTTGAGTGTCCCATTTGGATCACAGTGGAGGAGACAGCACCTCTCTGCACAGCTTATTTCATTGAAAGGTTGAAAATCATCCCCAAGACATCTCATGGCCCAGATCTCAGGGTTCTCTAAAGTCAGTCTAACTTCGAGACAGAAAAAGTTTTGACAGAGAGAGTCAAGACAAAGAAAAAGGGGAATTTCAAAGACACTAAGGACACCCCTGGCCTGCCTGTTGAGGGCTAGTAGTCCTTATCCCTGGGGCCAGTGCCTCTCATTCTGCATTGGGAGATCAGGCACCCAAAAGGGGAGTGGCTTCCCCTTGCATCAAAGATGAAGTGATTTGCATGCCCTGGTGGAGTAGCAGTTAGACCAGCTGCCTCCAAAAGAGTGCATCCCACATACATCCCAGGGACGTGAGTTTGGGCTTCCTGGGTCCATGTCCCGGGTTCAGGGAAAACAAGTATGAATAGATAAATAAAAATAAAAGGCTTCCTCCTCTCTCTTCCTGCCTACCTATTCACCTTCATTCCTGCCTGTACCTTTCCTTAAAAAAAAGATGAAGTGAGTGACAGCAGAGCCTCCTGAATCTGTCCTGGTGTGTCGGAACTTTGGGCAGCTGCAGATGGAGGGTGCTCAGGTTAGCCCTGTTAATTTGAATTCATTGAGCATTCCTCATCACCCAGATGCTGCCGGTGCTTCAGCCCAATGCTCAGTTTTCACGGAGGTCCTCATTAATTCTGTAGGTTGACTTACTGCATCCTTCATCAGCAGCCTGTTAGAGGAGGAATCAATTCCTGTCATCAGAGCCACATGAGTCCACCTTTAACGGCACTGTTCCAAGATACCGCCGAGAGGTTCAAGGGATGTCTATCCCTAGGGCAGCCCAAATGTCAGTGGTGATCCCTCAGTTCTTTCTCCATGAGCCTTCAGAGATCATGTGCCTTGCTCCCTGTTCCAAGACAGAGAAGCTGAAGCCTTGTGCTGAGTCAGTCAGGGCCAGTTATGAGAGTCTTTATTTGGACAGAGAATTTAGAACTCACTGAGCTCTTTCCCAGGCACCTCATCTGCCCTCCACCTACGGCAGGCTTGAATGGGGAAGCAGATTTAGCCGTGATGGGTTTGCCCAATTACATAGCTAATAAGGGTAAGCTGTTGCTAGGTCTTCCATCTCCCTCCAAATCGGATACATTTCCCATTGCCTGAGGGGCCAGTTCTAACCAGTTGGCTTGCTCTCAGGACCTCTATGGAAGAGGAGGAGAAAAGAGGGAGGTCTGGGCTGAATCCAACCCAGAATCAGTGGGAGAGTTGGCTGTATTTCTCCAGTGCTTTGGGGATGCCTAGACATGTGTGTTGGCTTTTTATAATGACTTTCTCTCATAGTTTTGGACTGTTCACTACTCTCTCAAGGAGAAAGAGATGCAGGATTAGATGAGTGAACTTTCCAGACAAGGTACTTTGTATATTAACGTGTTTCTCCACCAAAGACTCCCAAGATAAAGCAGGAGGAAAGGCTTGATTTAGAAGAGAAATAGAATCTAGCCATGAGGGTCATGGTCACAGCCCATGGTCTCTAGAGACATGACCAAGTGCTTTCGCGAGGTCATGTGAGTGTTACTACTCTGCCACCGTCCTGGATGGGAGTGGGTGGGCATGGCCCACCAGTTAGACTGCCAAGCACAGCGGCACAGTCAAGCATTAAGTGTTCCTGCTGACATCTGTGTCTCTTCGGACAGGTCTAGTCATAGTTGCATTGAGGAAACTGAGTCAGCTTGACAAGCTCTTCTCCCAGAACTGGAGTCAGGCTGACTTCTTCAGAGATTACTTTACAGAGCAAGGGGTGTCTTTTCTGCTGGGAACAGCATGCCAATACTCCCTGCTGCCCTGGCCCCAGTAAAGCTTCCTTCCTGTGTCTGGAGTATTTGCAGAGCTACACAGGGACGCTGCTCTAAACACCTGTGAAGTTTGGGCAGTATTCGAGGTTCAATATAGTATAAAAACCTTATTTTACAGTGAAAAGTCCATTTCATGACACCATCCTAATAAATACATTGAACGTTCTTCCCAGTATTAGTGGGGAGGAGCATATCTGTAGCTATTTCATGTCTACTTACTATGAATGTGTTTGCTCAACTTTGGAAAAAAGATCTTTCCCATTGTTTTCTCAGAGAAGCCAGTTCACCATTCCCCCAAACTGCAGTCTTAGTAGCTTAATACAGACCTTTTTCTTTCTTTTTTTAAAGAGAAGGAAAGGAGGGAGGGAGGGAGAGCAAGAGGGAGGGAGGGAGAGAGGGAAGCAGCATTTTTATTTGTCTGTTTATGTTGGTTTTTCCCAGGCCCTGGGTTGAGAACCTGAGTACTTAGGCTTTACCTGGTCCACACTCTGGCCATCTAAGTCACCTGAGCCACAGGGTACACCCCCCCATAAATATCTTTGAATTTATTTTTGTAGTTATTATCAAAACCTTAAATAATATGTTCAGTGGATAAAGACTTCTTTATTCTGCATGCAAATAGGACCATGTATTAAAAAACAAATCAGTTGCTATGGAAAACAGTCTGGAGATTCCTCAAAAAGTTGAAGATGGAAATCCCATATGATCCTGCCAACTCAGTTAGGGGTGTTTACCCAAAAGATACAAAAACACTAATTCGAAGAGATTTATGTGCCCCCCCCATGTTTATTGTAGCCCTAGTCACAATACTTAAGAACTAGAAATTACCTAAGTGGTCATGCCAGATACATGGATAAATAAGAAGTGGTACATATACACAATGGAATACTACACAGTGCTTTGAAGAGATGAAATCCCGTAATTTGAATCAACATAGATGGATCTAGAGGGAATTGTGCTCAGTGAAATAAGTCAAAAGAAGAAAGATAGATATGAGATGATGTTACTCACAGGTGGAATGTGAGTAGACAAAACAAAGGAACAGATGAAACCAAACCAACTGAATAGAACTGAGGTTACCAATAGGGAATGGAATAAGGTATGGGCTGGGTAAGTGGTGGCGGAACCCACTGGACAATGGTGAAGAACACGTGGTGATTTGGTGGAGGGCAGACACATATCTGAGGAATGGGGAAGCTGCGCATATGGGGAACCTACACATATGAGTTCACTTTAATGTGTAAAATCAAAGTCACTGCAATAAAAAAATTAAATACATTTTTTAAAAGGATGAAATTCCAGACTGTGTTGCATCAAAATAAGTCATGAATAAGTAACAGCAGGATTTAGGGGAGGGCCACTGGTCCATCCCGTCAGTGCTCAGAAAACACAAGGATTTGAACATGGACATGGTGGGGTAGACCAGTTCTTGGTTACAAATGAGCCTCTAGCTGATCTTGCGTTTACATTTTCTGTCTTTTAATGTTTCCTGGAAACAGATGCCTGTGATCATACGAGGTAAGGGACAAGGATATAGTTCACCTCACTTCTGATTTATCAGAATTTTGTTTCATTATCCCAGACCTTCCCAAACCTCCTCGACTGACCCGGATTGTTTACGTACAAGCCCTTCCCAACCTCCATGTGTCTGTATCTTGAATACCCAGTGGCAACACTAGCCAGGTCTTGTTTGTTTAAAGGAAAGGTACAGGTAGGAATAAAGGCAGGCAGGCAGGAAGAGAGAGAGGGGAGAAACACTTTATTCTCTTTTTAGCTAGTTGTCCACACTGGTGGGTTCCCCTGTGGACTGGGATGTGAATCCAGGGGTGTGTGGCCTATGCCTTTGGGAGGCCGTTGACCTACCCACTAATCCACCAGGGGTCATTAGCTGGGTTTTAAGTCACATCCCAGGATGGTAGCCATTGGCTCACTGGAACCACTTTTCTAACTGAAAGCACCTGGGAGATTCTAACCCCCTGTATCCCGGAGGCAATGACAGGCCGTGCAGAAACTTGGCAGGTTATACTTTTCAAAAAGGACCACAGTAGTATCTCTTCCAGAACCTTGTTGCCTCCCACCAAGAGGTCCATTTTCCCTCCCCTTGAAATTGGCTGGGCCTTGGTGGCCACCTCAGCACAGAATGTGTGAGCATAATGCTGTAAGACGGATGGGGCCAGGCCGTGAAGACTATACTGCTTCCATCTGCTGCTCACTCTCTGGACACGTAGTCTTGGATCAGCCACCACGTTGTGAGTGAGCCCAGGCCACATGGGGAAGGTTTGGATGAATTTGTTGGTACAGCCTAACTGCAGTCGGGGTGAGTTGTCAGACATGTGCTAAACAGGCTTCCAGAGGATTCTAGGCCCCGACCTGCAACCACTCTGGCTGACACCGAGTGGAGAAGGAATCAACTGTCTCCAACAAGTCCTCCCCAAATTGAGGACTCATGAGAAATTGAGTCTGGTCATTTAAGTCACTCCAATTTGGTGTAATTTATTGAGAAGCCACAAACACCTGATATAAGTACAGCAAGCGGGGTCTACCATAATAAAGCCTAGCACACGGGGTCTTGGGACTGAGGCAGCTGGAAGGACACTGAGGATAGGCTTAATGAAAACCCCAAAGACTTCAAAGGACCTTAAAGTTCCGGATGGCTTGGGGCTCCACATCAGCATTTCCAGTCCCACATGCTCTTCCAGAACTGTGCCATTCCCCATGAAGAAGGGGAGCTTATTCTCCTTCCCCTTGAAGTAGGACAGACTTCAATGCTGCCAGACTTGAAGAGAGCAAAATTAATGTTGTCATTGTTTTAAGCCAGCTTGGGTGGGTAGAGGGGTGATACGCAGGGGAAGATGAACTCACAGGGCTAATCTACCAGTCACACTAAACTAACACTTAAATACACACACCCATACACACAGATTATTCCTAACTTGGTCTTTAAAAACCTGGGAATATTACAGTTTTGATTTGTTTTTTTCAAGTCTATACCTAATTCTAAGCTTGCCCTGGGTTAAACAATTTAATTCACTGGAAACAATAATTTTACCATTTCAAAAGAATTGAGGTTACCATTCTAAGCAAGCAGGGGTGAGTTTCTTGTTAGGCTGAGGTTATCCATAGGCTACTTTTTTTTCAAGTGCGACAGGAGACCTAGAACCACAGATAACTAAGGGGATTTTTCTCATGGCAGTAGGGATAATTGCAGCCCAATTACACAGCAGCTCTGCTTAAACTTTGTGATTTCCAGTCCACGCTCTTCGAATGGGATGGTCTCATAGCCTGTGCATTTGATTACTCCTTCCCTAATTATCAAGTTTCCTTCAGATTTGCAAACCTCCCCAGCTCCCTCCAATTCCTTCTCACTACTTTGAAGCTCATCTATTGACTGCTTAATGCTATTCTGAATTCTTTTCAAGTGCTTCCAATCTGGCAGGCCACACCTCTTGAATATATTAAATTCAATTGGATTCTAGCATCCCTCCTGTATTTGTCTGGCACCCACTGAAGCCATTTCAATGACAGGCAGAATGCACAGAGATGATCCTTGGAGCATCATTTATAACAGCCCAACAATGGCAAACAAATGAAATGCCCAGGAGAGAAACTTGCATCTCAGGTCACACTCAGGGTCAGGCAGCAAGGGGGACATACACTTGCTTCTCCAGGCTTAGGGGAGCCTAAGGAGCAGGCTGGGCATGGGAGACCTCAAGTCTGCAGCATTGGGGTCTAGGCCGCCCAAACCCTGGAACTGGAGCTGGTTGCTTGAAGCAAAGCCTGAGCTGCTCGGGAAGGTGGACAGCAGAGGAGTGGGCAGGGGTGGGAGCCTGTGTCTGCCCTTTGCCTCCAGGTACAAGCTGTGCTTCTCTCACAGGGGAGGGTCCTGGAATGTCTTCGTAGGGGGCGCTTCCGAAGGGCAAACTGGATTTGGGTGGAAGCTGTGTTTTTATTTGTAAATTACCCTCCACCTCCTGGCCAGTGCTAGGTGCTGTCTAACCCCTTGTAACAATATGCATTGTCTGGCTTAGTAAGCATACAGGTTGGCAAGAGCAGCTGCGGACTGCAATCCAGGTAGGAAAGCTGAAAGAGAAGGTGACGCAGAGCAGGGCCAGGCAGTGCTCTCCAGAAGGGCATAGGGTCTGTCACCTGTCCTTCCAGGTGCTGAGTCAGCAGAGGACCTCAGTATGATTTAATTTAGTGTTGAGCTGCTGTGTCTGTATCAGTGCCAAGCCCTAACTTAGTGAACCAGCCTTCACATCTAGGGCTGATGCCTTTTGCTTGGGAGTTGAGGAATCAACAGAGGAATACTTGAGCTGGTGGGCCGCTGCACATGCAGGGAAAACCCCTCACAGAGGGTGCAACCTGAGTTCAGCGTGGGGGGCTGGGGGGCTCCAGCGCTGACCGCTGCCCTGCAGAAGCAGGAGGCTGAGCAGTGATGGTGCTGAAGCCAGAGTGGGAGGCTGCCCTATGTATGGAGGAGGAGGAACCCCCTCCAGCTGCAGGCAATAGGTGCTGGGTGTGTTCCAGTGAGAGAAGGGTCTGGAAGAAAAGCAGGAAGGCAGGCCTCCTGGATACAGAAAAAATGCAAGGCTGGGGTCAGGCTCAAAGCACTGGGCAGGCAGTGGATGCATTTTCTTGGCCAGCAGGTACCAGAGCATTGGTTCTAGACTATGTACCATTATTTAGGATTCATACTATTCTGTTACAGCTCGTTAACATAGGTGTTTTCTTTTTTCTTTTCCTTTTCTTAAAGGAAAGGTGCAGGCAGGAATGAAGGCAAGTAGACAGGTAGGCAGGAAGAGAGAAGAGGAAGAAGCATCTTTATTTTTTTGTTTTTTTCATGTTCACACCGGTTGTTCCCCCGAGCCTGGGACTCAAACCCAGGGGTGTGTGACCTGCGTCCTTTAGAGGTGATTGACCCAACTGCTGCTCCACCAGGCATGTCCCCCACCCCTTTTTTTTCTTTAAAGAAAAGGTACAGGCAGGAATGAAGGTGAGTAGGCAGGCAGACAGGAAGAATGAAGAGGAAGAAGCATTGTATTTAGTTGTTCATCTTGGTTGTTCCTCCCACCCCCTGCTCATGAACTTGGGTCCTTGGGATGCATGTGGATTGTGCCAGCCAGAGGTGGCAGAGTTATCCACTAGGCCACGCAGGCACTCCTGACACAGGATTTTAAACTACAACACAGATGATATGTTTAAAATGGCAGCATTAAAATGAAAAGGTGCAGCAAAAACCAGACACAAAAGGCCGCATATCATATGATTCCACTTTCATGCAATGTTCAGGTAGGCAAATCCTTAGAGACAGAAAGCAGATTTTTGGTTATGAGGCGTGCGGGGAGGAGGCCACGACCACTGGGTACAGGGTTTCCTTATGAGGTGATGAACATGTTTTGGAAATAGATAGCAATGTTGGTGGCACAACACTGGGAGTGTACTGTACTTAATGCCACTGAATTTTTCACTGTTTATTGGTTAAAATAGTAAATTGTATGCCATGTGCATTTTATCACACTTTTATTTTAGAAGGGAATAGATAAGTTGTTTTCCTGTGTGACCTTGAAGGGACCAACCTCTTGAGTCCTCTCCCTCTGGAACAAGAGACTCTCCGGGTCTGTCCTCCTGGAGGCTACTGTGTTAAATAGGGAGAACAAGGCCTGGGCCCAAATCCACCCAACATTCACTGACTGTGGGACTTGGGCGAGTGACTTAGGCCCTTTCCATGTCACCATCTGTAATTAGGGTCATGGGGAGCCCAGACTTTTGATGCATGAGTTAGAAAATATTTTGTAAGTTAACCAAGGTTTATAAAGCAAGCAAAACATGTAGAAGTGTGTGATATGTGGTTGTGTGTGTGTGTGTATGATATGACTAGCTAGCACAGACTCATTAAATGAAACTTGTATTATCCTGGTTAATAATTATTTTAAATTGAATGAATGAAGGTAAACACAAGTTATAAAACAAAATCCCTGATTTAAGCCTCAGGAAATTGGCCAGGTGGGCTGGAATGGTTAGGAATATCTCTTAGAGGAATGCAGTTTGAGGGTCTGTAAGGAAGAGTGAGATGTAGGCAGGTGGGTGCGGGGATGGACAGGACAGGGTGCGCATGAGCACAGGCTTCACAGTCAGAGCACCCTGGCGTCATTGACAGAATTGGCTGGTTGGGACAGTGTATTTGAGGCACACGGGGAAGTACCAGATGTTATGCTCCCTTGACTGCAAGGCCAAGGAGTTTGAATCTCATCCTGAAGCCATGAGGGAGTCACTCATGGCTCTTGAGCAGACAAGCTAGGTTGGGACTGTTGAGACACACGAAGATCAATCCAGCCCCTCTCACATAGAAATGATTTGGATATGAGAATCTAGTGACAAGGAGACCATCCTGGCATCCCTGACTTTAACCCCACCAAGACTGAGGAGGAATGGGTAAAAGGACCTGACAATCTTAGAAACGCTCAGCGGACGATTTCACAGATCTTCTTCTGGTCTCCAGACTCACCCTGACACCACTACTTCTCATCTTTTGGCATCAACAACACTGATTGAGTTATTTTTCATCCGTGGGTGTTTTCCAGGAAAAACTTACAGTGCCCTAGAAAACAATTCAGGGGACATAACAGCTCAGATGAGGGGATGAGCTCATGTCACTAAGGATGTGGGCAAAGCTGAGTGTGAGGACAGAGCTGGGTTTCTGCAAGACAGGCTCAACCCTCCTTCTATGATGGGTGCCAAGCTTGGGCGGGCATGAAGCTCCAAGGCTGATCTTGCCAGTGTAAAGGATGACAGCCAGCAGGTCTCAACAGTCTCTACATGGCAGCCATGGGGTGCTCTGTGACAGGGAAAGTGGGCAATCACGGATGCCCTGTGTTGATAATTACCTCCACATTTCCAGCAAGTACCCCCAGAGAGGGCCCTTGCTCTATCAGGCAACCAGCACAACTACTGAAACTGCTGAAACACACCCAAGAGGTGACCAGCCTATGTTCTGTGAGCACAGTTATCCTGCAGAGACCTGGACACTAAGAGCAACCAAAGAAGATCTAAACAAATGAAGGAATAGATTGTGTTTATGGCTCATAAGACTCAGTATTGGGAAAATGCTAATTTCTCCAAAATTGATCTATACAATCAATGAAAATCCCAGCCCAAATCCTAGGACACTTTTTTGTAGAAATTTACACAAGGATTCACATGCAATAAACAAAATAACTTTGAAAAGGAAGCACGAAGTTGGAGGCACATTGCTTGGTTTCAAGTTTATTATAAAGGTACTCAAGACAGAGTAGTGTCAGCATAAAGACAGATCATAAAGATGGCTCAGAATAGGAAGTCCAGAAATAGATCCACACATATACGGACAAGTGACTTCAAACACAGGCAGGAAGGCAGTGAGTGCAGTGGAGGAAAGAATCACCTTTTTAGAATGAACTTCAACTCATACTTCTCAATATTGTACAAAAAGAAACTCGAAATTCAACGTAGACCTACACTTAAAGCCCACAACTTTAAAACTTGTAGAAGAAAACAGACAATCTTTGTGGTCTTCAATGAGGCAAAATTTTCTTAGATACGACACCAAAAGCATGACCCAAAGCAGAAAGAAACTGATCAATTAAACTTCATCAAAATTAAGGATTTCTGCTTTTCTAAAGATGCTGTATAGAGAATGAAAGGATAAGCCACAGATTGGGAGAAAAAATGTTTGTAAATCCTATGTCTATAAAGGATTTATATGTAGTATATGCGTGATGTAAGCGCCTGACAATTAGCTTTTTTGATGGTAATGTAATTGCCTGGCATTAAGCTTTTGATTGCCTCCAAGGCATTCATTTCAAAGACATCCATCTGGAATAAACATATTGTCAGTTATACAACTAGATAAAAGCCAAGCTGTCCCATTCATGAAATGCTGTTTCTAGAAGGCCCTGGGTTAGCTGCCTCACTGACCATGTCAGTGACCCTGCTTTTCTCGTCCGATGCTTTGATTCCTGCTCTTGTGTTTTAAACTTACCAATACAAGAAAGAATCCCTGAGAGCACCTAGTTTTGGCTTCCATAAAGACAGAACCCCGGCTGGCTCTTGCTCGCTCTCCCGGCGTGTCCCAGACTTCCTGATGGCTGCTGCTGAGGTGCATCTTGCCATCGCAGGAAGAACTACAGATCCTGTCACAGCTTTGGATCAGTCAAGGAAATGCCTGTGGGGCTCCCTGCAAGGGGTAAGGGCCCTGGTGTGCTCACCTCAGGGAATCCTAACCTTCTGCATCACTAGGTAGGCTAACACCAACACAAAACAGTTTACTGAACTCTCAAATTCAATAGTGAGAAAACAAGCAACTCATTTTTTTTTTAATTGGCAACAGATTTGAACAGACACTTCTGCAAAGGAGATACAGATGGCAAATGCAGATCCTTCTCAACTGACACAACTTACTCCATGGTGTTACATCCCCAGAATCCCATCGTAAGTTTAAAATGTATTTAATACACTGAACCTACTGCAAATCAACTGAGCCTAGCCTACCTTAAATGTTCTCAGAACACTTACATTAGCCTAGAGTTGGGCAACATCAGCTAACACAAAGCCTATTTTATAATTGAGTATTAAATAGCTCATGTAATTTACTGAATTCTGTACTGAGAGTGAAAAGCAGCCTGTGGATGCAGGAGGTTTACCTTTGTGATCTAGTGGCTGACTAGGAGTTGCCACTGCCTGCAAAATGAGGGAATACGAGATCACATATTCCACTCCAGGAAAAGATCAAAATTCAAAATTTGAAGGACGGGTTCTACTACAGGCACCTTGCTTTTGTATCATCATAAAGTCAAAAACTTGTCAAACCCTTTGAAGTCAGAGATCGTAAACACACAAAAAAAATGTTCAACATTACTAGTCACTGAAAAATTCAATGACTAAGATTACATTTAAATGAGATGCAATTCAGTGAAATTAAAATGAAAATCGAGAGGAGGTATCATCACACATATCTATCAGAATGGCTAAAATTAAGAAGACGGGCCATACCAAGTACCAGGAAGGATGGAGAGCAACTGCTGGTGGGAGTCAGAAAACAGTTTGCTAGTTTCATATGCTAAATATATACTTACCAGATGATCTAGTCATTCCACCCCTAGATTTTACTCCAGAGAAACCAAAGCATATGTCCATTCAAAACTTGTACATAAATATTCATAGCAACTTTATTCATCATTGTTCCAAACTGGAAACACCCCAAATGCCCATCAACTGGGGAACAGAGAAATAAATCACTGTAAATACACACAACAGACAACTATGCAGCAATAAAAAGGAATGCATTATTCATACCTGCAACAGTATAGCTAAATCATGATGCCAAGTGAAAGACATTACACTAAAAAGAGCACATACTATTTCTTTTCAGAAAATGTAACTAATCTGTAGATGGATCAGTAGTTGCCTGGGGGTAGATGGATAGGGTGGGACAGGGGAAAGGAATTACAAAATAGCACAAGGAAACTCTTGGGGAACGATGCCCACTCTTTTGTGATCTCACAAAATTGCGCCCTTCCTATGTGGTTTATCGTTTGTAAATTTTACTCTGATAAAATAAAAACTTGCAAGTTCTCTGAATCCATTTAGAGTAAAAGCGAAAATCCTTAGAGTGGAAAGCTGCATGGCTGACTGAACTCCATTTATAGAGCTGTGCTCCAGGGCCCAGAACAGAGCTGGGAATATAAAAGTGCTAAATAGTAAGTACGGGTTGAATGACTGTCTGGCCCCCCATTAATAGCAGCCATTTAACTGTTGCTCAAATCCAGGCGGGGTTCTGCAAATGATTAAACATGGAGTTACCCTATGACCCAGCAATTCTATGTCTACATCTGTCCCCAAGGGAACTGAAGGCATATGTCCACACACAAAATTGTTCATAATAGCCAAAAGGTAGAAACAATGTGAATGCCCCTCAGACGATTAATAAACAAAACGCAGTACAGTCGGTTGGGCCAAAAGGTAGAAACAATGTGAATGCCCGTCAGACGATTAATAAACAAAATGCAGTACAGTCAGTTGTCGCTTAATGACAGGGATACATTCTGAGAAATGTCTTGTCAGGTGGTGTTGTCATGGTGTGAATGTCATGGACTATAATTACACAGACCTAAATGGCAGAGCCGACCACACACTTCGGCTGCATCTAGGGAGCAGTGTTTGTCGTCGACTAAAACATGGTTACGTGGTTCCTGAAGCAACAGCCACATAATGGGATGTGATCTGGCCAATAAAAGACATGAAACACTGACACAGGCCACGTGAACTTGGAAACACCATGCTAAGTAAAGGAAGCCAGTCACAAAAGACCATATATGACGTGATTCTATTTACATGGCAGATGCAGATGGGCAGATCTACAGGGCTAGGAAGCAGCGCTGTTGCGTCGGGCTAGGGTTGGGATAAAGAGTTAGGGGGTGATAGCTAAAGGGTTCAGGGGTCCTTTCTGGGGTGATGACAAGATTCTCAAACTGTCTTTAGTTACATGCATCTATGAATACATGAAAAACCATGAATCGAACACTGAAATAAGTGAGTTGTAGGATGTGTGTTTCTTCATAAAACTATTTGAACACAAAGAGCAAGGTGGGGTATTGGGAAGACACAGCTCCTGCTCAGAGTTGAGCGGAGAAAAGCAATCCCTGTTACTCTCAGTTGGCATAATTAGAACCAGTGGTCCTCCGGGAGGGAAGTGGCTATTTTGCTCCAGTCTCCCTGATAGTGAGCCCTGAATGGAAGAAAGGCTGTTTCTCTTGAGACAAGCAAATAGAAAGCAGGTCTCTCGCAGCCCTGCAGCCCACAGCTGGGCTCTCACGACTGCCTCCAGCTGTATGGAGCAACGCGTCTCCCTCAACTGTCTCGCAATGATAATACCTTCTATTTATACCAAACACCTCTCCTCCCAGGAGAGCACTATATTTCCCCAACATTGATTCTGTAACCAGCCAGCCAGAACTGAATTAAAATGCACAGCAGCCACTCACAAGCCCACCCGTTCTCCTGCCTGAAAGCTCCTAGAGCACTGCAGCCACTCTCGGCAAGACGGGAAGTCAGGAACGCTGGCCTGCACACCTGGCCCACTGGAGGAACCCCCACCCCATCCTGCTACGGGCTTGCGGGGGGTGTTGTGTGCCCCAGGTCTTTATATCATAGAGGAGTACAGTGCAGAGGAGAGGAGTCTTTGACTGTGACATTCTCCCCACACCATCCGTAAACATTCAAACCATTAAAACACAAAGGTCAGAACCATTAGTGATGGAAAATGCAGCACAAAAGAGAATCCCAGGGGTGCAATGGAGTCTTTCCTAAATCTCAGTCCACACCACAGGCTACAGTTGTGTTCCGCAAGAGGGCAATGTCGGATTCCTGGTCCTATTGGTGGGAGAGTTCTCCCCTGGGCAGACCTCAGCTCACTGGAGAAATGAGAAGGAAGGGGCACATGGGCTCTGCACACACACACACACACACACAGCATCTCACCCTCTCTGTGCCTCTGTCCTGCTCTGACACAGGGAAGAATGTCCGGGCCTGGAGTCTCCTGCACACACGCCTGCTCCTGACAGCCACCCACAACCAGTGCTCTAGCAAATGTGAGTCCTTTTTGTACTTTTTGTAAACACAGGATACCTGCCCCGGGCCCACCTTCGGTGGGGAAGAGCACATCCCCTGGCCTGCCAGGGGAGAGCTTGAGATGATAGCCCTAAAACACTCCTCCAGGCAGAAGAACGACCCCCACAAAGTCCTGGGGGCTGCACCTGTCTCCGAGCCAGGATCTCAGGGTGGGGACCTGCTCTGCCCCCATTCATCCCTGCTCCCTTTGCCATCCAACACTGGCAGCACTTACAGAGCAGGGGCATCAGTGCCCCTCTTTCCCCGGGGCCTTGCCCCCCCACTCTCTCCCCTCCTTAACAAGACCTGTTGGCGTTGCTTGTGGTCAAGGGCCTTACCTTGTCGGTAGCCTTGAGAACATTGAGATCACACAGAGATCACGCAAATCCCATCCTTCAACAAGGCAGTTTACTGGCCTTCCAGAAATCAGGGGCCCATGACTTGAATAGGAGAGAGAGAGAGAGAGAGAGAGAGAGAGAGAGAGAGAGAGAGAGAGAGAGAGAGAGAGAGAGAGAGACCCAAGCATTGGCTTTTGTCAGGTTATATTTTAGAGACCAGCTCAAGAGCATAGGATTACCTATATGAAAATTCAAAAGTACTTAGGTGTTGAAAATCAACTTGAAACTACAACTAGGAGTTATTTGTGTTTCTTGGATTCATGATTTGGGCATTAAGAAGAACGGCAAGAGAAGCAAAACACCTATGACTCTTACAGAATGTTTTGGTGTGCAGTGCACTTATCTAGGCTGTAAAAGAGAATATTTGATTAGAAAAACAGAATACTAAAGAGAGGCATTCTCAGTGGATACTTACATATAGAAGGTAGGCTCTATGAGAGCTATTTGTGTGTGAAAGACACACAGAGAACCACTCTGAAAGCTGTTCAGCCCTCCCAGGCCCCGGGAACGGGCATGTGAGGGCCACTTAGTCATGCCCTTGATGTGGATAAACTTGGTATCTCTGGGCTCAGCATTTAAACAGGGAGCTGCCTCCCTAGGCAGCCTGGGAGCTCCAGTTCCACTAGGGGCCCCTGTGGGGAGCACATCTCATTGTCCACGTTCTGGGGCAGTGCAGGAGGATGCTGGTGCTGATACTGAGGGTCCTCAGTAGCTGATGCTTAGCACCTCTGCCCCCACAGCAACTAGTCAATGGGTACAGCATGCGCACGGTGAGAGCAGGACGAGAGGCCAAAGCAGGTGGTCTGATTATTGCTGTGTCTCCTACCTGTCGCAAAATCCTAGGTTTTTATGAAGATTCAGAGAGAGGAAAAACTTGGGAGCAGGCTATGTGGGAGGCCCCCAGCCCTGAGATGGTCCATGTGGCAATTTTATCAACCCCTCTCATTTGACACTTGAGAAACTGAGACTCAGAGGGAGGAAAGAACTTGTGTAAGGTCACATACTGGGTAGGGGCAGCTGAAGACCCAGTGTCCTGGCCCTGGTTCGACTCTGTTCACAGTCACCACGGTCGGATCGGCGTCACCTGATGACAGGTGAGCATCTGTACCTTGGCTGCCTCAACCCCAGACGCCTGGATCCAGGGAAAGACAGATCACTCTACAGCCTTGACCCCACCTGAACCTCAGTCCCAGCCATCCTGCCTCCTCTCAGCACTGCCCTGGGGGAGGATACCCCGGCAGAAAGCATGGACAGACTTAGGGCCCTTTCCTAGATGCCTCTTCCAGCACCCGAAAAGGGAAGCCGGACATGGCTTCCTGGGGACATTAGGGACAGCAGGACAGGGATCCTCAGATGTGGTCCTTGATGGGTGTCAGATGCACCATCACGGTTACCACCTCAGGACCAGTTCCAAACCAGTGAGGTCCTGGGGAAGGTAAAGGGCATCTAGCAGATCTCACTGCATCACAGGCGATGACAGAAGAAGCTGGCAACTCCTCAGAAAGTCAGGCATAGAATTACCATATGACCCAGCGATTCTATTCTTATGCATAGAACACCCAAAATAATTGAAAACAAACACGAATTTTCATAGTGACTCCACTCGAAATAGACCCAAAGGTAGAAACAACCCCAATGCCCTCAGCAGGTGAGTGGACAAACACGATGCGGCGTAACCTGAGTGGAATACTCCTTGGTCCTACAAGAGACCTGCTGCAGCAGGGGTGAACTCGGAACACATTACGCTATGTGACAGAAGCCAGTCACAACAGGTTATTCATAGTATGACTACATTTATGTGAAATGCCCAGAATCGGTAAATGCACAGGAATGGAAAATAGATTGGTGGTTGACCATGCGGAGGGGAAGGGCGGGGAATGAGAAGCAACTGCTGAATGAGAACAGGGTTTCATTTTGGGGTGATGAAAGTAGAAGTAGACAGAGGTGGTGGTTGTATATGTTCTAAATACCATGGATTTGCTCACTTAAAAATGGTTAATTAGCACTGTGATACACACACCGATCGAGGCATGACTCTTCTCTTGAAACTTAAAAAGTATTGTAAACTAATGATAAAGCCATAAATAAAATAAAATGGTTAATTTGAAAAAGAAAAAGAAGAGATGTGCCCTGGTGGAGTGGCAGTTAGGTCAATTGCCTCTGAAGGAGCACAGGCCAAATACCCCTGTGTTTGAGCCCCAGGTCCAAGGGAAACAAGTATGAACAACTAAATTTAAAAAAAAAAATTCTTCTTCCTCTCTCTTGCCTGCCTCCCTGCACACCTTCATTCCTGTCTGCCTGTTGCCTTTTTTTAAAAAAAGAAGAACTTTGTGAGCTTCAGTAGACAAAAAACCCGGGTACTGAAAAGGGTTCACTAGGATTCAATCTTTTTCCATCATTTCGCCCATATAACAGTCCTTGTCTTGACTCTCTGGAGTTTCATTTTGGTGGCAAATAATGGATTTTCATCAGGAGAATAGTCAGAGAAAACAAGAGTATAGGTTTTGGTGCACCCTGGTTTGAATAGTGGTTAGTTCCACCATCTCTGGCCAAGCACAGGCCACATACATCCCAATAACCGGGGTTCATGTCCCAGGGCTGGGAGGAATAACCAAGATGAACAACTAAATTAAATAAATAAAAGTGTTTCTTACTCTTCTCTCTTCCTGCTTGCCTGCCTACTCATCTTCATTCCTACCTGCACCTTTCCTGTAAAAAAAAAAAAGGAGTAGAGGTTTTACCTACTATCCCAAAGTTCCTATTTGGTATGCATTGTTAGGCTATTTTGGGGGTCTGGGAATGCTATTACCATTAATTTATATGAAAATAAAAATGGAGCAATTCCCAGACACCTACAATAACCTACTAAAATATACTAAATAGGAATATAATGATTTCAGTTCACCAGGGAAACTTGTGTCCTGCCTTTTTCCTGCCCCTCCCTGGGAGGTAGCATTTCTCTCACACATGGATCCAAGTCCTTCCTTCAAGGACCTCCTTCCATAGCCAGTGCGACCACCCCAGAATCTTCCTTGCCAGCACTCTCTACACACACACAGAACCACGTTGGCCCCCACTACAGACTTGGTGATGACTGACCAAGGAACATATCCAGCAGAAGGCATTCATTCCAGAAGGTGCCATCCTCCAGGCAAAGACTCACCTCAGGGACCCCTTGTGTCTACTCAGATGCTGTGCCTGGTTGAAGGAAAAATGCAGTTGCTGTGCCCTCTGAAGAAAGGAGGTGGCCGCAGGGCTGGGGGAGGGAGATGTGAGGGAGAATATGAGTACCAGGTCTTCTGACAGGGCATAAATTTGGCAAGCAGCCAACGTAAATTCAGAATGTACTGAATCTCTACAGCGCTCTTTTGAAAAAATTGCTTCTGACCCCCATGTCAGGGAACTGAGGGAGCCGCTACCTACTTACTTGAAAACTTAACCATCTCTATCGAACTCTGCCTAAGAAACAGGGCACTTCTCAGGAGGACAACGGAGGTGATTTGCTGTCTTTGTGAAATGTGGAAAGGACAGGAGGCAGACGGAGACTGCAGGCTTGAAGAGAGTTCAGGAGGCCGGAGCAGGTGGAAGCTGGACAAGGGGCTGACTTCACCTCCTTCACTCTGCCCAGCCCACTTAGCTTCAAGACATTCCCCACCAGCTCCTAACCCCTCAGCTGGCTCCTACAGCTCCTACAGTCCAAGCACACTATTCCCTCTCTGGGGAAAAGAGCAAAATGCACAACAGTCTTTTACAAGCACAAATTGACACCCTGTGAGATCCTATTAAATGCAGATTTACTTCTGTGTGCTGTGTCCTCCACCATGATTGTTTCAGTCAAAATGGCAGGTTCGCATGGATGGTCTGTTCCACTAACCTATGGGCCCCATCTACTGGATGGACTCTGGAGCTAGGCTGCTTGGATTCAAACTCTAAGTCTGTCATTTGTTCGTTGTGTAGCCTTTGACAAATCACCTACCCTCCTACCTACCTAGCTGCCTGTCTGTCTCCCCATCTACCTACCTTCAACCTCCTAGTCTATAAAATGGGGGTGATAATATTTACCTTACAGGGTAGTTGCATTAGTTAGACTAGATGTATTAGTTTAGCTGAAGCATTTAGGATAGTTCTTGCAACAGAGTATGTGCTAAGAAAATGTTAGCTTACAATGAATTACTTAATTTGTCTACAATATGGTTGAAATTCTCTTGTAATATGAATGGGGATTTCCTTATTAATTCTTGGGAACATATTTATAAAAGTTTCACAGATTAACTGTTTCTCAATCTATTTTTGTAAATCAGGTCTTAAGTTTCTCAACTGAGAATTCTCTGATCAGAAGGATATTTGGGACATCCTGGGGGTGAAGGGGTTTGCTGTAACTTCCACTTAATGGTGTCTCATAGGTCTCTTGGGATAGACAATGGAAATCAGAGTCAATATAAACAGCATCACTAATTGGGGCTCAGCTTTGTCACCTTCTGCTGCAGTGACCTCAGCAATGTCTTCAGTGCCTGTAACAACTGGTGTTTTATGATGTTCCAGGGAGGCTGGACTCTACTCAGGAAATATGAGTGACAAGCGCAACCCACATGCGGGAAAATGCACTTTCTCTTTCAGTAGCAGAAATGACCAACAGATCAGAAGAGCTCAACTCAGTCTCCCAGGTTACTCACTAGCCAGGCAAGGTTCATGATTTCTTTCTCCACCCAAAGGACAATGCCCAGCTCCTACCCCCGACCAAAGGTTTTCATGATGAACCCATGAGCCCATTTGTGAGAAGGGCTCTGAAAAGTTATTTTAGTCACAATCTCGCTGCAAACAATATCAATAATTACTTTTCTCCCTGCTGGTCTCTGTTTCACTGATATCAGTCCAAATTATGTCTTTAGCAAGGCAGATGACAGACATATTGAAGGTGACACATACAAGGTCTAGATAACGTCTCCCTTCAGAGCTTCCTCACGAGCAGGAAAAAGACAAATGGCAAGAGTCAAACCCCACTGAGCCAGCCCAACTGCCATTGTATCCCTCCCTTCCTCCCCTGGCAACCAGGAATCTATTCTCTGCCTCTAAAGACTTGCTGATTCTGAACTTTTCATATAAATGGAGTCATCAAACTCGTGGCCTTTCCTTTAATCATTTCTTGAGTACCCACTATGGGCAAGGTACTACTTGAGTGTTTTGTCTGGCCAGGGAGAAGGACCTGTATCAGAACTATCCTGACTCAGGGAGTTAATGATGTCCTCTATGAGGACGTGAAATGTGTGTTACTATGCTGACAAAGGAAAAAGAGTTTTTGGGAAGGAAGAGGGAAGGGCTTTCCAGGAAGAGGGAGTAGCCAAGAGGGGGTGCGCACATATCTGGGGGGAAGCTGAGGAGTTTCTCTGCAGAGCATCAGGTACACTGGGAGACAGGGAGGATACTGGGGAGTGAGGAGACAAAGCAACAGGTAGGTTAGGAAGAACACAGCCTTGAGGGCAACTCTAAGGAGACTGAGACTGCTCCTCTGGGCTCAGGGGAGTGGGGGCACCAGAGAGACACAAGCCAGGGAGAGGCTGGGTGTATTTTAGGAAAGAAGCCGCCATGGAATGTGGATTGCAGAGAAGACTCTCCAGTGGGGAACCTGGGAGGACGCAACCGTTGAAAGAACTTCCACTGTGGCAGAGGCTCTAGAAGAAGAAAATTCATTTGCTAGCAATTTCTAAGATGGAATGGACAGGAGTGGGATGTCTACCTGAGGTGTCAGGTGAGAGGGAGGAAGCTGGGGCTCTGAACCAGGCTCCTCTTGATCCACAGAGAGCCTTAGGACAGTCAGAGGAAACCTGTGACAGCCACATTCTCTGCTTAGAATGTGACTTTTCCTTTCTTAAAAGGCATTCTTTGGGATTTCCAAAGCTCTGCAGGGTCGGTTCTCTGCCTGGACTCATATCCCCCGCAGTAACCTTCTTCAGTTCCTCCCTCTTGCCAAGAGGCCTTTACACATGCTGTTTCCTCTGTGTGGCTGTTCTCTGACACTCACCCCCAACTCCAGGTCAGTATCTACATCTCAGCCCTGCTTTGGTCAAATCTCCCTACAGACGTTTTCACAGTGTGGAGCAGGGAGAAAATCCCCCTTCTCTGCATCCTTTCTTGCTTGACTAGTCAAGTAATCAAATTAATATCAGCTAGATCAGTAGGAGAAAAGAACAAATATAATTACAAAGGTATGGAATATCTTCATGGGTATAGATTCTAAAGCAAATGGGGCAAAATGGGGGTGTTTATTTTGAGCTAAGAAATGTAATAGGGGCCTGGAGCTTTAGGGAGAGAGGAGGGGGACTCACATGACGAGAGGGTGACTCATGACGAAGAGCAGATGCTCTGTAATTAGATGTTTGCTCTGCCACAGAGATAGGTTTGCCCATGGAAGTTTATTTCTGGTAAGAATTCTAATTCCAGGTAGTACCCCACTCCCTGCCAGTGTTCATTCTTCCAGGTGGTTAAAAGAGTGGCTGATGTTCCTCGTGAACTCAAGAACCCTGGTTGACCTTAGCACAAAATAATCCCCAAGCCCAGCAGGGAAGGGCTGCTCTGCACACCTTGGAGAGGCCCCTCCTTCAGCCAAAGTATAGTTATTATCGTGTGTTTGTTTATTTTTTCATTTATTTGTGTGATCTTTCTTTCTGCAGTGAAGGAGGAACAAAGTTGATTTTGGCTCTTGTAGCCAGCATTTAGCAGCCTACCTGGCATGCAGTCGATGCCTATAATATTTGTTAGAATGGCATGTCCTCGTGGCCTAGGGATTTAGTTCACCAGTGTAATTCACATACACCCCAAATTCCCTGGTTCAAGACATGGGGGTGGGGGTGGGGGGTAGGGAACAACCAAGATGAACAATAAACTAAAATAAAGTGCTTCTTCTTCTCCTCTCTCTCTGCCTGACTCTGCAGGCTTCTATCCCTGCCTGTTCCTTTCCTTAAAAAAAAAAAAAAAAAAAAAAGGAAAAAGAAATGAGCAAATGAACTTGATCACGATCTTTCCCATGAATCTGGACCCTTTGAGATGGAGTTTCTGTTCAAGGCAGTGGGAAGAAACGAGAAGGTTGCAAGAATAACAGCATATTCTTTAAGGTCCCCCTAACCCCACCGGGCTTTTCACCTAATAAAACCTGCTTATGAGGTGTGCCAGGGCAGCCGCAGCCTCCAGAGTGAATCCAGCCAGTGCTTTGCTGGCTTATTACCCTCAGGCTACAGTATATTATGCTTTTTACATACAACATAATGAGGACTCCTATAATGAGAAATCATGCCCCAGATTGTAATTAGTCTCCAAGTACATTTATTCAGCACTTTCCTCCCGACTCAACATGATGGGAAGAGATTGGAACTTTTCCGCCAAACCTTTCAGCTTATCCTTCTTTTCTCCCTTTTCGTTCTCCCCCTTCTCTCTGCCTGACAGCTCCCCTCCAATTGGACCTCTACAAGATCAGGGGAGACTGGCTGTCAGAGGGGTCTACGAGCTGCTGCTGACAGGGCAGCCTGCCTCCTTGGGGCCCGGGAGTCAGCAGGCACACTCCTGAGAAACCCGCCAGAAGCTACTGGACAGCAGAGCAGGAGAGTCTGGGATAGAAGTGGAATAGCCTTCAAACTCTGAAGAGCTGTCTCTTACGAGTCACTTTTAAAGATTTTTTAAGGACTTCATCTCTTTTCCCATGAGCTGAGCATCCTGGTACCTGGACATAATTCCAATTCTGCTGTAAGGAAGGGGTATCTGTTGGTGAGTCCGGCTCAAATAACAACCCATCAGTGGCAAGACACCAGGGAGGGCCAAGGGCAACTGGCCAAGGTCACATAGCAAGTGACTAGCAAAGCTCGTCTTTTACTTTTCCTCACGATGCAGGAATTATGGCCAAGTATTTTAGACTCTGACTCTGTAAAACTCATTTCAATCGATGCAAGGGCCCAACCTCAACTTCTACAAGTGCCAGGATATGGGAAGCTCACCTGGGAAGTCTGCTACACAAGCTCCCAGGCCCAAACAGCAGCCAGCGAGATTCTGCAGGCGGGGGCTGAGGCCCTGGGCACCGCACATCTAGGAAGAGTCCCAGCGAACTTGGAGGCAGGAGGCCCAGGACAAGGAGAGCGAACGCGTTCCACTTAAGCTGTGTGTCCAGTGGGCTTTTGGGTTACTGGGGATTGCATACGCACTGCCGAATGGGAGTGCCGTGGACTGTCCCTTTGGGTCTTAGCCTTCTTATCTGTGATTCCAACTGCCCCAACGGTACTCCCATCCTCTTTCCTACCCTGTCCTAAAATAAAGACAATTTTTAATGAGTGTGAACCCTTAATAAGAAAGTGCCTAGCACAGAGTAGAGGTGTGGAAATAGTTGTTGCACAGGCTGAAGGAAGGAAAGAAGAAAGGGAAGGAATGAGGGAGGGAGGGGAGAGAGGAAAGGAGGAAAGTTGCCCAGCTAAACAAAGGCTCTAATCTCTAAAGATCAGTTCAATATTCTTAGACCTCTGACTCATTCAAATGATGAGGTGTCAGCGATGGCAACCCTAAAGCATCTTTTTCTTTGTGCCCTCCTCCCATCTTGTTTTGTTTTTAGTTCTGAAAAACTGGTGTTTTTAAATTAGAAAAACTTGCTACACTTTAGCTCTCCCAGCTGCAAGAATATGGAGGAACCAAGACAGAGTGGTGGAAAACTCATAGAAAATTCAATCATCATGAGACCCCAAAATAAAAGAAATGTGAGAAAAGACGGAGATTGGAGAATGAGAGGGGAAAATGGAAGCAAATGAAGAAGACAGGCCCATTGATTGTCTCACATTTGAAGTTCTAAATTTTCATCTCAGAATGATTTTCAGCAGGGACTTTTGAATATTCATACTACTCAATTATTGACAGAGGTTAAATACACAGAGTTTAATTTTCTCCATATGAGAAGGCTAGAGATAGGCTTTCCTCTGTTATGCGTACTCTTTACATCATCTTGCTCCCCCTCAGTGTGACTTCCATCAGTCACCTCATGACTGAAGTTGGCAGCTGGAGCCCTAGCCACCACATCAGCATTCTGGGAAGCATGACTAAGGAAGGGCAAAAGGGCGCCCCTTCCTGTAGAATTACCTTCCTTTACACAGCCCTCCTAAAAGTCCCACATAATATCTTGCTAGAACTTAAAAACACAGCCTCACCTAACTACAAGGAAGGATGGGAAATGTACTCTCCTAACTGGTCACATAGAAATAAATGGCAGAAAAGAGGTGAAGAAGGGTTCAGGTGAGATCTCTAAGCCTTAATGAGAAGCCAAACCCAAACATTGCTAATATTTTACTAAAGAAGGAAAGAATTATGAAAAAAGACAGAGGAGTGGAAAGGGAGGGGAACCTAAAATTCCAAGAATAGCTGCCAATATGAAAATCAGCTAAAACTTCACTTGGGGAGGGTACTATGTCAGAAGTGATTCTCTCTCTCGTTGTGTGTATATACATGCATTATATATGTCCATATAATATATATATATTATATATAATATACATATATTTCATAATATGTATTATATATAAAATCTTGAGAGTAATATGAATTTCATTAATCAATCCCAGATATCTGGAACAATTCTGGACGCATATTAGGGGCTCAACAAATACGTTTGAATTGAAATATTTTTGAATGATCCATGATATTAAATTAAAAAATAAGTCTAAAACAGTATATAAAATACCCTGTAATTTTAATAAAATCAAACATGTGTGAAATAGGTAGGTAGGTGGACAAATGGATCAAATGGATAGATGACTGATAGGTAGAGAGAGACACAGAATGCCAGCCAACCAGGCGGAAGTGTCCTTAAAATGACTGAATGAATGATCATAGTCATTCTCTCTGAATAATGGGATGGAATTTGGAGTCATTTTTATTTCCTTCTGCTTTGCTTTTATTTTTCTAATCATTCCAAGTTAATTATATATTACTTAGAGAGACTTAAAAAGTTGTATCAGATTCATTTGAGGCAAAATCAATACACATATTGGCCTTAGCAGCAGAACAAGAAATTGGACTACAGTTTAAATAAGAAAGAATTGAAAAGACATTTTAAATAACCTCTTAATAAAGAGTAATTTGGCACTGGAAGAGAGGATTCATGGAGACATTTTGATAAGGAATCTACAGTTTGTGGACAAAAGAACTAAGAGGCAAGGAGTTGTCATGGCATCTCTTCACCCAAGGATTCTGGACTTCATTCCGAAGCTTCTTGTAAACAGACAACATAGTGTTTTATTAACCCTTAAGTATCCTGATGGCATTACGCTATCATGCTTCACAAAGGTATCTGTGAAAACTGGAGCCCAGGGTGGTTTAAGCACTGGAGTCCCTGACTTCACACTCTAGCAGTCCCTCACTTGTCCTTTTCCTCTGCACACACAGCTGGTGATGCTTGGTGTGCAGGTATATATGGGGAAACCAAAACTTTCCCATAAAATTGACTTTATTAAGCCCAAGACCTCTTATATTAGATAATCGACTCTCACTATGGAAGGAAAATACTCACCTTTGGGTTTCATGGACTCATTTATTGCATGTACTTAAGTTGTATTAAGAGGCTGAGAGGCCAGCCAATGATGTCATGCATTGGAAAAGGCTGAGACTCTTCCCTCTCCTCTCAACCACATCCATTCTTTAGCCCCACAGTTACTTAAACACAATATTCTCTTTGCTACTTCCACATTTACCTCATGTCAGTTTTAGTGACTGAGATGTTCCCTGTCTTCTAGTCCAACTGAACTTTACCCAACCTTCAGGACCAGCCCACATCCTCCCTGCTGACCAAAGATTTTTTGACTCCGGTAGCCATCATCACAGTCTTTTAGCTTGCCTCCTGTGATCAACTCCTAACTGTATTGCATTTGTCATTGTCCTAACTGTTTCATACATGGGCATCTTGTTTCCACAGCCAGACTTCAGACTCCCATAGAGAAAGCAGAGCCTCTCTCTCTCTCTCTCTCTCTCTCTCTCTCTCTCTCTCTCTCTCTCTCTCACACACACACACACACACACACACACACACAGAGTTCATAGCTTATTGCTTTGCGCCTGGCAGGTTCTCAACAAATATTCATTGATTATGTGGAAATATATCAGGAGAAGCTGAACAATCAATCATAGGATTTCTTAACAAGTACAATTGCAAGACACAGTCTCAGGATCCAACTATGTATTATCTACAAAAGGCTCATTTATGAGTCAAAGAGTTAGGGTGAAAGTGAAAAGATGGAAAACAATACTCCATTAAACAATAATCAAAATGGAGCTGGAGCACTATAATAATTTCAGAAAAAGACTTAAACTTAGAAATTATTTACAAGAGACACAAAAATGGACATTATATATTACAAAAGGGTAACTCCATCATGAAGTTATCACATATTATAAACATTATAAACTATGTGCACCGAATAGTAGATACATGTAGAAATAGTAGATACATGAAGAAAATGCTGATATATTTGTATATGATATAAATAATGATATAATGATACTTGGAGACTTAAATACGAATTTTGAATAAGTAGAATATCTAGAGAGAAGATCAGTAAGGCAATAGAGGTTCATTTGGTCCAAAAGGAACTCTTTCCTCCAAATGCCAATCAAGAAGAAAAAGGCAAGGTTCCCCATTATATTGGACGTGCTCTGGTACCATTCGTGGCTGGTTCAGATACATGTTCTCATGAAGGCCAACCTTGGGCACCAAGGCTGTCGTCCTTTTCAAAGTCTACATTCACCCCTTATCTTCAAATGGCACATAGTGCCAGGGAGACGGACCTACGGAGCATCTAACATCAGGTTTATCTTGTGCGACCAAAGCATTTAGACACCTGTCTGCGTCTCTAGACTCCTTTTTTCTCAGAATAATTTCAAGAGGCCTTTCTCTTAGCTCCTGAGTTATGTTTCATGTGGGCCTTTACCCTTCTTTACCAGGTTCTCTGATCTCAAATCCAGGGAAGATGGTGCACTGTGGTGGCCTGGTGGTTTAGTCTGCTGCAGCATAGTCCACATATCTCCCAGGGACCCAGGTTCCTGACCTGAGTCAGGGAAAACAATCAAGATGAACAACGAAATAAAATAGACTCCTTCTTTCCCCATCTCTCTTCATGCCTGCCTACCTGCTTGTCTTCTTTCCTGCCTGAAACTTTCCTTTAAAAAAGAAAAAAGTCCAAGGAAGACAAATCATCCCATTCATCCAAGAAGACCCTAGGAGGAACTGGCTCATTCCTCCTTCCCTACCAGTTTCTTTCTTTCTTTTCATTTTTGTTTTTAAAGGAAAAGTTCAGGTAGGAATGTAGGCAGGCAGGAAGAGAGAAGAAGGATTCTATTTAGTTGTTGCTCATCTTGGTTGCCGCACCTAGACCAGGGTCAAAAATCCAGGTCCTTGGGATGTATGTGAACCATGCCCAGTGGACTAACCCAAGCCACCAGGGCATGCTCCTCAAAAAACATGATGATGATGATGATTTTTTTGCCAAATCACATACCAGTCTTATGAAATCCTAATTCCAGGAGACTGTGTGGGAGGATTTCCACATTTGTACAACTAAGAAGATAACACAAATGACTTTTCACAGGATAGAGAAGATCAGCTTCTCCAGATCCTGATATACAACTAATTGCCGATGAGTAATGCAGACTGATGAGTAGTAGAGGAGTTCTGAGAACAGGACGATATAAGAGGTTTGGAAGCACTCAGGACACTTTGAACCTGCTCCTTGGAATGCAGAATTTTACATAAAAAATATACCAACATGGATTAAATTTTAAGAGCAGCTTTTCTTTGGAGCCAACTTTTTTATTCATGTTTAATCTTGTCATCAATTTTTTTCTTTAGCACAAATAAACTGTTTCCAGTTTTTCCTATTTTCATTTAAAAATCATTTTCCTTGAATTATTTTCTATTTTAATTTTTAAATTATGATTTGCTCAAGTAGTTGTATTTTTACTTCTTAAAAGTTTTATTGAGATATAATTCACATACTATTCACCTATTTAAGATGTACAATTTGGAGTTTTTTTTAGTAAATTTACAGAACTGTACAATCATCACCACAATCAATTTTAGGACATTTTTAACATGCTCAGAAGAAACTCCATATCCACTAACAGTCATGGCCATTCTTACCCATTCTCCTAGCCCTAAGTAGCCATTATATAACTTTTTTCTTTATGAATTTGACTATTTTTGGACATTTCATACAAGTGAAATTAATAAGAAGTCCTGTTTTGTGATGGTCTTCTTTCACTCAGTACATTTTCAAGATTCATTCATGTCATAGTTTGTATCAGTACTTCATTCCTTGTTATTGCTGAATAGAGCACTGTACTGATATACCACACTGGTCTGTGCATTTACTGGTTGATGGACATAATTGTTTCCACTTTTTGAGTATTATGAATATTTCTGCTATGAACATCCAAGGACAGGATTTTGTATGGATGTATGATTTCGTATATCTTGGGTATATACCTAGGAGTGGAATTGCCACTTGGTTGCATTTGACCTTACCTAGGTTACCTGATTAACACTCCTGCCATTGTTTTCTTTTTATAAAAGACAGAAATACACATAGAAACAGAAGAGGAGAAAGACAGACAGAGGCACCTGCTTTGGTGTTTTATCTGAAGTTCTTAAGGTTATAGCAGAGCTAAATGACCTTAGGGTTAAAACAATGGCATCAAAGTGATTGAGTCAAAATATTCTACAAAGTAAAACTTATCTGGAAAAATGTTGAACTGTATATTTGAAGAGCTAGAATGTAAGAAAAATGAAGGTGATACTCCCTAAGAGGCCCCAGCACAAAGGTCTGCTGATTGAACTGAGTGTGAAATATTTGGGGAAGAGGTAGGCAATAGTAGATGAGGCTCTCATGACTTGGGAATCCCATCAAGGGCAGTCTTGATGGTTTAGAGGGTTTAAATGGTAGCCTCAATGGTTTAAAGACACACACATATATTATATATATTATATATATAATAACTTTGGGAGAACCATTGGAGACTGTGGTCTAGGGATATCAAACGATCAGATCTAATAAGCATGATCACAGAAATGACTGGCAGGTGCAGGCTGGATGAACCTAAGTGGGGAAGACAGTTGAAACAGCAATCCCCCATCCTTAGGTTGTTGTATTAATTTAGGGCCAAGGTAAAGGCTTTGAGGATTGCCAGCTACAAGCCAGTGACAAATATCTATTCAGTGGGCAAAAGTGGCATCCGTCATGGAGTTGTTTCCCCAAAGTACTCGGGTCTAACTCATCATTTCCTTATTACATAAATTGATTAGATCATTCAGACAGACTGATGCCAGATTTTTTTGCTAATCAAGCTAGAATAACAAGCTAGAGGGCCAGGCAGGCCCTCTGCCAACGGGGCAAGGAGCTGGTCCAGGGTCACTGAACACCGCAAAGAAGGATTCTGGTCCTGCCTTAGGAGTCTAGGCAAAGAAAGCCACTGAGAGTTCTGGCAAAGCCCTTTAGCTACATCTGGAGACTTCAGGGCCAACTCCTGGAATGACACCTCTTAGGGCTTCTGTCAGAGCTGATCAGTCAGGTGGAATCCAGCTCCATAAGTCCAGGGCGGGGCTGTGTCCATCCTGACCCCACCGTCTTCCCCAGTTACCTCCTCTTCCAATCTGGCTGCAATCTGGTTCTTATTCAGCCAACTTTATCTCTGGTCCAAGGAATCTGGGGGCCGGGATGGCGAGAGAAGACTCACTAGCCGCATAGGCTAGGAGACTCCTTCCTCCAGCGGCACCTCGGTCTCCTACTTCCCCTTGACTCCTCCTGCGTCTCTATTCTGCAGCGTCCGCACACTGTCATCACCTCTTCAGCAACCATACCGCGGGGGTCACTAGGAGGTAGAAAGGGAAAGAGGGTTTGGGGATAACTACGCAGCCGAACTACCCACTCTCTGCAAGCTGCGGGCCGGGCGGCAGGAGAGTAACATCAACACCGCCAGCCTCGCGGCTGCGGCACCGATGCGCTGTCCGCGGTGCTGACGCCGGTCGCCCGCTTGGTCGGGTGGGGGAGGAGACGCCCTCCATCCTCGGTCCCCCGGAGTCGAGTGACCCACCCCCACTCCCTCTGTGGCAAGACCAGTCCCCCAAAGGAACCCTCTGAGACACTTGGCACTGCGGATGGACCCAGGAAGAAGAAGCGAGAGGGAACTTAAACTTCGAACTGGAGCCCGAGACTCGGTGTCGGGGATTTGTGTGGTGGGGCCTCCAGCCCCCGAGACCGCAGGACATTATCAAGTTGAGCAAAGTTTGGCGGCAGCTTGGATTTAAAGGAGATTCCGGAATCGAAGAGCAGGGAGGGGGAGGACCGGGTTCCCTGGCTGGGTGGTGGCCGGCATCGCAGTCTGGACACCTGCTTCGGCGTCCCGCATTAGTGCCTCCAGAACCACCGCGAGGCGAGAGGCGTCGCAGCAGCCCAATTCTCCACCCCTTCCCTCCCTTCCCGACTCCCCCCACCGTCCCCCAACACCCCGCCCCGGCCTGGTGACTCCGCCTCCCCGTGCCGGGCGGCTCTCCGGCTGGGGCTGGAAGGGAGCGCTTCCCCGGACTCGGCTCGGTTCTGAGGCTCGGAAGCCGGCGCTGCCACCTCAGACTTGGGGGCGGGTGCTGGATTGCCCGCGCAGCCTGCGCCTGGGAGTCGCTGGGCCGGGAACGCCCGATGGGACGCCCCCGGGGGCTCTCTTCCTGCCCTGCTGCGGCGTCCCGGTCCTAGGCGCACAGGCGCGCAGCCCGCTCCGCCAGGCGCCCGCGGCCTGCCTGGAGAGGAGTATGAGGCCCGGAGCCCCGAGAACGCCGGCCACAGGGCGGCAGGGGCCTAGCTGCGGACCCCCGCGCCCAAGGGCGGCGGGCGAGGAGCCGCGGGAGTCGGCGAGGCGTCGGGGCGCTGGCAGGAGCGCCCCCTCCCAGGCGCTCAAAGGGCCGCGGAACCCGTGTGTGGCCTGAGCGCCGAGGAGGCGGCGGAGGAGCCCCGCCGTCCGGGCTCTCGGGGAGGCGTTGAAGGGCTCCTCAGTGGTCTCTGACCCCTGGCCACCGTCCTCTCACGCTTCTGCTCCCGCGGGGGGGATGTGGCGGCCCGGGCCCCGAGCGCCGCCCCGGCCCCGGGGCTGAGCTCCGGACCATGTCCTCCCGCAGCCCCCGGCCCCCGCCCCGCCGCTGCCGCCGCCGCCTGCCGCGCCCCTCCTGCTGCTGCTGCTGCTGCCGCCGCGCGCACCTAAACGAGGACACCGGCCGTTTCGTGCTGCTGGCGGCGCTCATCGGCCTCTACCTGGTGGGGGGCGCCATTGTCTTCTCGGCGCTCGAGAGCCCGGGCGAGGCGGAGGCGCGGGCGCGCTGGGGCGCCACGCTGCGCAACTTCAGCGCGGCGCACGGCGTGGCCGAGCCGGAGCTGCGCGCCTTCCTTCGGCACTACGAGGCCGCGCTGGCCGCCGGCGTCCGAGCCGACGCGCTGCGCCCGCGCTGGGACTTCCCCGGCGCCTTCTACTTCGTGGGCACCGTGGTGTCGACCATAGGTGAGCGGCGCGTCCCGCGCGCGTCTTTCCTCTCGGCGCGTTTCACCTGCCGCCCTTCCCACTGCGCTGCGGCTGAGTCCGCGTCCCTCGCCTCGCTCCTTCCCTGTTAACGTCCTGGCGCTTACTTTCTGTCTCGTCCCCCCTCTCCGCCCGCCCCCTCCTACTGCCCCTTCTTTTTTCTCAACTACATTTCAGCACCAGAGGTGACCGAGAGGCCCATCTCTGGCGCTCACCCCAGCGGCGACTCTCTTGGCAGCGAGGCCCATTGGGGGGAACCCTCAAATAGGCGCTGGGCAGACCTGGGGCCCCTGGCACCCCAGCGCTTGCCGGCTCTGTAATCTAACCACTGTGTGCTTCAGTTTCCTTCTATAAAGAGGACTTGTGAGAATGTGTGCCCAGGGTGTCTGCTGCTTCCTTCTACTTCCCACGCCCCCTGGGCCTCAGTGTCCTGATTCAGATACTCTGGGAAGTCCCTTCGCCCTCCACTCACGGCGTTTTTCTCTCTTTTTTTGCACCACGCTTTCTGCCTTCAGCAGTCTCTCGCCCTTTTACCTTGGGGAGGGCAACCGCTTTCCCCAGAATCCAGTTCCCTTACCTTCCTACCCACCCATTTCTCCTACAGTGGACACCACCTCCTCCCCCAGAGAAAAGCCCATGGGATGTAGAGGCCAGAACTTCAACCTCTCGTTCTGCTCCCCTTGATTTTCTCTGCTTCTCTGCTTCCAATCTCTTGACCTCTCTCTTTGTTACCTTGCCATCTTTTCCAACCAGTAGCAGCACCAAGGGATAGCTGTAGAAGGGGCAAGGGGTAGCAGAGTTCTATACTTTCCATCATCCCTTCTATTTTCAGTGTAAACAGTTCATGGTTTCTCAACCTCACCACAGTGCTATGTGAATACTCCTTAGGGACCCCTCACTTCTCCCACTGTCATCCTTTCTCTGAACATTTCCTGTACCACTCCCCAGGGCACCCCTTTCTTCTCTTTTCCTCTGGCCTGCTTTCCCCATACCTGCCTTTCCCTGGGTCCTGGATGTCACGTGAGACAGACCTCCTCCCTGCTTACACGCTTCTATGGAGGGCAGAATAAATACAAGGTTTTCACTTTGGCAAGAATGTGTGTTTCCCATTCACTGCTGTTTCGAGTCCCTGGGTAGGAGAAGGCACCTGGCTGATCATACCTCTAGTCACCCAAGGCATTGTCGTCTGGTGGTAGGAGAGGATTGGTTTCACTGAGCTGAGAAGTGAGGTATTTCATAGACACATCTTCCTTGGGTAGGTTTGGCACTGAATTGGAATGCCCGGTCAGAGACAGGGGCATGGACTTATTGACCAGTGTAAGCCAGTACTGTTAGGAGGCAGAGAAAAAGCCGGCAGGATATGAACAGCTAGAGATGTCTAAGTGTATATGTATGGTATATGAAAGGGTTTCCTTTCCTTCAGTGATTTTTCATGTGTCATGCTTGATCTGATTATTTTAAATAGAAAAGGCAAATGTGGCCCAAGTCCAAAGCACACACAAATTGGATAAAAATACCTTTAAAAACTATATCACGTTGTTATGGTGATTGAAGATATAAAATGACCCCCTCAAAAAAAAATCCCCTTTTAAGAGCAACATCAAGTTGCTATAGCAACTAGTTTTTTTTCTTTAAGTGCTTTAAAAGTACTAAGGATGCTTAGTCCTAGGGATGACATCATGCATTCATAGCTCATTATTGATTTGTGATGTTCCTCTTGTAAACACACCCTTTTGCCCTCCGAGAGGCACACCTGTGCACATATTGAGAAGTCGCAGCCTTTCTCCCCCGTGGACATGCTCCAGCTTTGGCTTCCTAGTGGAACCCACAGGCCGTAGGAGGTGTTAGCAGTATCCTCTTCCATTCCAGGCCATTAGTCCATCTAAATGGGGCCCATTCCAGTGACCTGTGGTCTTTGTGCTTCTCTGATGAGCTCCCATCAGTTTCTTCATTCACAGCTCAGCCACCACTTCTGAAGCTTCTGTTAGCTCTGCACAAAATCACCAGTATGTTGGCAGATTGCTCCAAGCCCCCTCTTTAATCCACTGGCAGGATTGGCTGCTCTTTAGTCAAGCGGAAAAGCACGGTCTTCTGTTTTTTGGTTTGTGTTTTCGGATGTCGGCAAGCAGTAGCGGAGGGCCACCCTGAAGCGTGTGGCTTGTTACAAATGACCCAGCACATGGTTTTCAGAATCTGGGGAGACCTTCCTCTCCAAGGGGAGCTGCTTTCAGGGACCAGAAGTAGCTGTTGCAGGAGTGCCAAGACAGCACATGAGTAGCAGTGTCTTGGACAGTTGTGGTTTCGAGCAAGGGTTCCAGCTGGTCACTTCTGTCAGTCAATTGAGTGAAACCCAAAGTAGCTTGATTGTCATTTCAGTCTTCTCTTGCAAAATGTCCTTGGACAAGATTTAAGTAAAGACCTGCATACTTCAGTTTCTCTTCTGCTTACATAGTTCCTTTCCCTTAAATGCCCTGAGTCTTCAGAGACAATTATTGTTATTACTGGTGTTTTTATGCATTCAGCAGCTCAAGGAGCCAAAACTCAGTCCAAAATGGGCAGACAGGATTCTCTATTTGCCACCTCATCCAGTGAAGAGGAAAATTAGTATGCACTTAATTTTACTTGATCAGTGACTATCACAGTGCGTATGGTCCCCATACGGCAGTGTGGATATTTCCTTTTTGTGTGGTGTAAACGCAGCTGAATGATTCATCTAGATTTTAATACAGAAAAGCCTTCCTTTATTCCTTCCATGAATATGTGTAGAGTGTGTATGTCAGATCCAGTGTTATTTTTTGAAAGATCAAGGCTTATTCTGCAAGGCAGAGGTTAAAGGATATTCCAATATGGGCAGTTGAATTGCCGCACTTATGGTCAGTATATCTTGGCTATCTCACTTGAGATGAATAGAACAAGAAAGGGACCTTTGGTCCAGTTCCACGTGGCGCAGGGTATTAAGGCATTAAGTATTAATCTGTCAGGTCACAGTTAATTATGTGTTCCGCCAGGTCCAGAAGTGAAGCGCTGCAGTGTTTATTCTAGCAATTCCATGTATGTAATAGGTGGGTACATTCTTGTTTAAGATCAAATGTTTAATGAGTGTTTATGTGTCTGTGTGTATAGTGTGTGTGTGAGTCTGATACTAGGACAGGTTTAGGCTTGAGGACTGATAATGTTGGTCAGACCAGCAACTGATGAAATTCAGAAAAAGCCTGAAGTATCAGACGTCTCTTAGAGGTCAGACAGGCTAGAAGCATCTGTCAGGTCTTAGACATCTGGGAAAGCAAGGCCAGTACCAAGAAGGTCAGAGACAGGAGCACTAGCAGTTAGGAGACATTCTGGTGAACTCAGGTCCAAGGACAGAAGCCACTTACTCTTGGCCTTCTTTGACATGTATGTGTGCAGGGGAGGGGAATGGGCCTTCAGCTGGAGGGATACAGGGAAGAAAATTTCAGGTATCGCTGTGTGTACTCACAGTTTGATGGAACATCATGAAGAAATGGCATATTTCTCCTGGCATTTGAATTGTACAGGATCCCATATCCAGAGCTAGGCAGTTTGAATTGTGTATACACACATATCCTCACATCACAGACTCCAAGAACATTTGCCAGTGATTGTTCAGCAGTGGTTGAGGCTGCATAGAAGTCAGTCTGAGAGCAAGCAATATAAAAATCTGCTTTATGGTCTAAATTATTCATGCTGATTGCTCACACCAAACTGAAATCCTGGTAATTATTTCTCCATTTGTGCTATGTGACATGTTCCCAAGGGGTGGAAATCAAGTTTGCTTTAGTGTGAATGCATCTATTTATTCATTTCTCCATTTAACAAAACCCAAGACAAACATAACTCATCATAGACGCACGTGTGACCTTTTGACAGATGGTTATCTGTGTCTCCTATGAGGACATGAGCTTCTAAAGATAAAGTTGGTGGCTTGTGTTTTCAGTCCCAGACACTCTTCTTGGAGGCTGTGCTCTTGCTCAGAGATATCCAAACAATGCAAAGAGCTGATCCATCATTGCACATCCTACAGGATGCTTTATTGGTTTACTTGGAAAAGATTAAAAGGAAACTCTCCACTGGGGTTTTAATTATGCAAGTGCTGTCAGATTTACACATAGGGAAGAACATATTTAAAAGTCTTTCTCAAATGGCAGCTTGACATAAACAGAAATATTTTTGCTTCCTTTTATTAGGTTTTCTGGCAGCGTATTTTATCTATAAAGTGAAAACCACACCACTCTGGTTGGGATGAGTGCCGTCACTTTCGGCACTGCATAATTTAGCCTGCTACTTTCAGAATTAGGCGCACTTAATTATTCCACAGCGAGATTAGTAACAGGTCTTAACTTTTTTCCTCTTTTTTTAACATGGAGCTTTGAAATTGTTTTTGCTTCAGAGGAAACTAAGACATTATAAAACTGAAATGTCACTACCACATTTACATTCAGTTTTCTCCTAACATGTATGTTTTCCATCTGGAGGTGGTTCTGATACCAGGAGTGGGATATGGTGTCGTATCCAGAAGAAAAAAGCCTTTCCTTGCTTATTTCTCTCATCAACTTTCATTGAAAGATGATGCTATGACAACTTTGGAAAATATGTAGGGCAAAAATACATAGCAGATTTGCAACTCTAGGTCTCAGAAGGCAGGAAATATATTCTTATGCTCTGCTCCATCTCAGCAGCTAGCATTGGGCTCACAATTTTTTATTAAGTGAGTAAGAGAACTAGTCAATCATCATACACCTGCCCTGACATAGCTTTCATTTCTGTAGATTTCCCTGCAGCGTCTTGTCATCCTTTTGCAGAGAAAACAAAGGAAACTAACCAATATTTTACCACTCATGTTATTTCCACGTTCCCATATAACCTTCACACACTGATTTAGTGGGTACATAATATTCCATCTAGTTGAGGTCCTATTATCCCAGTTGCTGGGTAACTGGGTAGTTCCCCGTTTGGGGCTCTTTTGAGTAATGCAGGGGGTGGTCACCTTGATGCAGATGACCTTTTCTTCGAGTAAAACCTCCTTGGGATAAACTCCCAGCAGGGAAACCAGAGCTGAGGCACTGCCCTCTGCTCCCTGGCCGGCCTCTTTGGTGGGCGGGGCTGTCCAGTCTCTCCTGTGCTGAGCCTGTAGAGATTGAGTTGTTATCCAGCTGAACAGGCCACTGATCCGTTGGTTTCTTCAGGACTGCACTCAGTCCCAGGGGCTGAGCTGCCTCCTGAAGAAGCCTGCAGCCTCAGCAGCTTCAGTTCCTTTGTTTCAGGGAGAGCTGCTGCTTTGGGGAGTTTTAGGTCAGTGCCCAGTGTAGAAAGTCAAGAAAGAGAAAGACAGGAGCAGCTGCCAGGTGGTGAGAGACAGAGACAGCGCGTTCTCTTCCTACCTGTCCCCTGGGTCCTACTGATGGTCGGCCACCACCCCTGGCCCAAGCCCGCTGCAGGAGGACATTCTTCCCCTCAGTCCTGACTGTGCCCAAGGCCCCCATCCTGGAATTGTGCCACAGGGAGCAAAGATGTATTCCTAGAGGATTCCAGCATAAAAATCTTCCAGAACTTTCCCCAGGCTTTGAGACCATTTTGCCAATAAAAGACAACAAGCAGCCTATTACAGGAACTAGTAGTAAAGCTGCTCCAGGGGGTGCTGGGGCGGAAGCTTCTCTTGCTTCTCTTGGACGCCACCCACTTCCTGAAGGCTTCTCCAGGAGCTCCTCGAAGGACGACCTGAAGCTGACCTAGCCTTGTTCCCCAATATTCTCAAGGCTCAGACACAGGGAGAGATTGCCCCAGGTAACTCCCTGTGAGCTCTGACGTCCTTGACCTCAAGGCTTGAACAAGCACCTTACTCTGGAAGTTTCCTGAATACAGCTGGAGCTAGCTCTCTCTCCCTCTCCTCTCCCTCCCCCTCTCCTCTGCCCTCTGCTCTTCCTTTCCCTCTCCTCTTCCCTCTCCCTCTCCCCCCTCCCCTCTCCCTCTCCTCCCCTC
>RJWH01006385.1:0-55931 GCA_004363575.1 Solenodon paradoxus
TATGCGTTAATCTAAAAAACTGGCAGTAGACAAAGTAGAGAAAGTATAAGGTACTAGACTGGTGGAGTATATCCCAAATAATGTGGCAATGCAGCATTTTTCAAAGGAAAGTTGCTGGCAGGAATGAAGATGAGTGGGTAGGCAGGCAGGAAGAGAAAGGAGGAAGAATTGTTTGTTTATTTATTTATTTATGCTGGTTGTTTCCCTGTGGACTCAGGACTCAAACCCAGGGGTATGTGGCCTGCACTTCTTCAGAGGCAATTGACATAGCCACTACTCCAACAGGGTGTGCCTGCAATAAAATATTTTTTTAAATAGAACCTTCTTAGAAATTCACAGAACCATTTGATTTTTAAGGCAGCTCTTATAATTTGTCAGAAATTGAGAGCAGTTCCTCCTCTCTAATCAATTTTCTGCTGTTCAATATCAAATACTTTCTAACTCAGTTCAACCTATCAGCAACCAATGTTGTGATGGACCTGTCCTTGGTTCTTAATGTAAGATGCCCTTCAGCACCAACCTTCAGGAAACATAGGAAAAATAAAGACTTACAAATTACACAGCACACCTGGGACCACACAGTGAGTTTCAGGGAGAGAAAGAGAGCATGCTTGGGGCTGGCATCCTGCTTTTATTGGGGTTGTGAGGGTCACAGGAAAAGTTCCCCCACTTCTCTAAGGTTATTCACCGGCTGGACGAATGAACAAATTGACATTAGGCATGCTTAGTAAGAGAAATGCCCAGATTTAATAATGACATGTATGGAGAATTTACACGACTGGAAACTATGAGGTTGTTGGGGCATGTCAACATTTATATACTGAGGTGAGGCATGGAGGTATAAGGGGAGAGAGGACAGGGTCTGCATTTGGTAAGGAGAAATGCCTCATCCTTGCTCTTCCTCTAAATTAAAGGTAAACAGCTCCCCTTTCTACATTCTTCTAGAGAATAAAGGCGAAAGACAATTTCTTAATTAGGAGAAGGCTGGAGGCTCAGAGTGGCAGATGGCTTCTTTGATTTTGGAAGGGCTGTAAGATTAGAAGAATAGCAGCTTCTCCTTTGCTGCTGGGACAGTCTTCAGTGTTCTTGGCTCTTCATGCCATAATGGGGCATGTACAAGAGAGCAATTCTGAGAAACCTGAGATATTTTAGTCCCATCAAATTCATCCCCTAGATATAAAGAAATTAAAATTAACATACTGTTATATTGTCATTCATACATCTATTCAAAATCACTAAGGTTTGCAGCAATCCAGGGACTGTTTATTCAAGAAAACTGACTAAATCTTGATAAGAATAGAAATCTCTGTTGTGTTAAACTTGCAGCATTTCCATTCCCTCTCTCGGATATCCAGGTAACCTTGAAAACCAACAGCTGACAACAGGGGAACATAACAAGTTTGAAACGTCTGCAAAGCTTTATACCAAGAAAATTGTCGTTATTTGATTTTTGCGGTGGTTCCCTGGGACAATTAACACCAATCCTTCAAAACTCATCTTAAAAAGCAGAGAAAGGAGAATTCTTCCCAGCTCTTTTTATGAAGAGTAATAGTATCCCAATATCAAAACCACACAAAGACTTCATAAGAAAAAAATTGCAACAACATAATTTATGACTATACTACAATGTATATGACTATGTAATATCCTCAGTAAAATATCAGCATGATGAATCCAGCAATGTATGAAAAGGGTTAAACACTAAGGCAATAGATATTATCCTAGAATTATAAAGGTGATTCAACATAGGAAAATCAAACAATTTAATATTCCTTACTAATAGAATAATGGGCAAATACTACCTGGTTAGATTACTTCAATAGATACACATAAACACATTCACACACACACACACACACACATGCACACACACACTTTGACAAAATACAATGCTCTTTTGTGATAAAAAAACAACAAAAATAAAACTTCCTCAATTTGATGAAAAATTTTATATACATGAAAGGATATAATTACATAATCTTGTTAACTTTATTTGATTAGAGATCTTTCATTCCTATTGAAAAGAGAAGATCTCAGCTAATTAAATAACCTTCAAATACTCAAGATCATCATGAAATTTTCTTAGTGACAGGTGAAATCCTATTGAAATTCCTTTCTCATTTGAATAGTAATGTCCTTCAAGAAATCTAATGACTGTCCCTACTAATATGCTAAAGCAGAAATCTTATTGTAAGCCAGATCATTTTTTAAATTCCCAGTCTTATTCTAAGATATATATATGTATATATACAACGATAAATAGATATGCACACAAATATATATATAAATATATATATATGCAATTAGCTCTATCCCTGGTAATTCTAAGTAATGACATTGAAGATAATACTGAATCATCTCCATTGATCAATCCTTCAACCACAACTCAGTTTCACCTTTTTTAGCTCCCAAGGTCAAGGGTTGGCTAAGGCGCATGGGCTAAATCCTCTTGACTACCTAGTATGATAAAGTTTTCTTGGAATAGAGCCACAATCATTCTTTTCAGCATTGTCTATGACTGTTTTTACCCATGTAGAGTTGAATAGTTGCAAAGATTAAAATATATATGAATTGACTCTTTACAGAAAGAGTTTGCCTTTCTCTAAACTGTGGTTCAAAAATTCCAAGTTTTGCTTATTTTTTGTTGTTTTGCTTGGCTTATATTTGCTTTTCCTTTGGCTTTTTTTTCTCTCTCTGAATGTGAAAAAAATGTCCTAGAGTGTCCTGAGACTGCCTATGAACTTTCTCCCTCTGATGGCGAGCTGCCTCCAGGGAACCACTCCCCAGTCTCAACAAAGCCAAGTGAGCAGCCCAGCTGCATCAGGTCCCAACATCATCATACAGGAAGAAATCAAAAGAAAAACACAAGGAAAAACACAGTACTAAATTAAAGGAGAGAAGAAAGTAATGGCGAATTCTAAATCACCCATAAAAACATGAACAGCCGAAAGAGAGGAAGATGCAAGGGGCACCCCAGAGAAGAACTCCATTAACATTGATTGGAACAACAAATAAATAACTCAAAATAATAGTCATAAAAAAGCTGATGAAGATGCAAAACGTACAAACAACTAGCAAAATGCAAAAGGAAGACCTCAGCAAAGAAGTGACAGATCAAATGGAATATTTCACTAGGGAAATTAAGGCCATAAGAAAGTCCTAGCAGAAATGCTAGAGGTAAAAAAAAAAAAAGTCAATAAATTAAAGATAAACATAGAAAGCTCCAGAAACAGATTCAAATTCACAAAGGAATAAATCTCAGATATTGAGGACAGGATCACAGGAGTGACCCTCATAGAAGACGAGAGAGAAACGAGATGGAGAAAAAAATGAAGAAATCTTGTGTGAAATATCAGACACCATGAGAAAAATGAACACATGATAACAGGTATCCCAGAAGGGAGGGGGGAGGGAGAAAGGAACAGAAAAATATTGTTTAAAGAACAGCAGAGAACATTTCACTTACATTACAAAAAGTGACCATGGAAGTCCAAGAAGCAGATGGACACTGAATTTCTAATTTGAAAAAGACCTACTTCCAGATACATCAGAGTAAAACTAGAAAGAGTCAACTGTTAAACAAAAAGTCAGTCAATGCTGCTAGAGAAAAGAGAAACAAAACTTGAAAATGTATACCCACCAGGTTATCATCAGACTTCTCAGTAGAAACCGTACAGATCAGGAGAGAGTAGAACAATATATTCAAAATACTAGGACAAAAACTACCAGCTGGGGCCATGTTCTGGTGGTCTAGCAGTCTAGTACACCTAGAGAACAGCCAGTCCCGCAAACATCCCAAGATCCTGGGTTCAAGATCCAGGGTCCAGTGGAATAACCAATGTGAACAACTAAATAAAAATAAAGTGCTTCTTCACCTCCTCCCTCTTCCTGCGTGCCTACCTGCTTTAATTCCTGCCTGCATCTTCCCTTAAAAAATACTACCAGCTAAGAATACTCTACAAAGTTTTCATTCAAATAAATGCCATCAATGATAAGCAAAAGTCAATGGCAAACTGGGTAAAGGGGATTAATTTTATAGTGAAGGAAAACTATAAAAGTGGCAAACTTAATTTATTACATACAGATGCAGATTTACTATGATATGCATCCTAAACTTATATAATGGTTTGATAAAATTTCCTTCAATGAAATAATTTTAAAAAGCAAATGCAAAAAAGGGAAAATTAATTCTGAAAGTAAGTATTTAAAAAAATTATATATTTGTCAATAGAAAAAATACCTGAAGTTATTTAGACTAAACCTGCTAGCAGATTATGACTCGTAAATACAAAAACAAATGGCAGTTATCTCTTGCTAAGAGAAACTATTGTGACAGTTAGTTAAGCTATTTTATTGTGCTGAAGAGAAGCCCAATATATGAAAGAGGCTTTATTTCAGCTGATAAAAGAGAAGACTTACTAAGACCTTTTGGCTCATTAAGGATTTTGATTCTATGAAGTTCATACAAATTTATTTCATTGTAAGAATGTCTAAAATATAAAAATCAGCCAAGACTCCTTTCCTCAGTGGGACAGCGTGGCCATATAAAAATATAAAACAAATACTGACAGACCGGAAAGCAGACATTAATAGTAACACAATAATAACTGGGGACTTTAATACCCCACTTATATCAATAGATGACCCAGGCATAAAATCAACAAAGAAAGACCATAAATGAAGCAATAGATCAGATGAAACTAAAAGACAGACAGAGTGATCTATCCCAACAAAAAAAAAGAATATGCATTCTTCTAAATTGTACATGGAACATTCACAAGGATAGGTCATATCCTGGGATACAAAACAAGTCTCAGTAAACTTAGCAAGATTGAAATTATAGAAAACATGTCTCTAACTGCAAGAGGATGAAACTAGAAATGAATCTGAAAAACAAAGCTGGAAGAACCACACAGATGTGGAGAATGAGCAACATGCTTTTGAACAACTCTTGCATCAATGATGAAATTAAAAATTATATGAAAACGAATATGCACAGACAAGTGACCAGAACATACGGGATGAAGCAATAGCAGGTATGAGGGGAATGTTTATATCCATACAAGTGCATATCAAAAACTAAGAGAAAGCCCAAATTAAACACCTAACTACATACCTGAAAGAACTAGAAATGGAAAATTGAAACAAAAACCAGCAGAAGGAAGAAAATAATAAAAATTCAAGCAGAAATAAATTGAAAACACAAAGACCAACCAAAATATCAGTGAATGTAATATATTCTCGAAATTTTTTTTAATTTCATAGAGCTCTAGCTAGACTCATGAAGAAAAGTAGAGAAACCCTTAGAACAAAAGTCAGAAATGAAAGGGGTGAGATTACAACTGATATCACAGAAATACAAAGGATCATCAGAGGCATAGCACCTACATGTAAACAAATCCGTCAATCATGAAGAAATGGACACATTTCTAGAATCCTTACAACCTCCCAAAACTGAACCAGGAGAGACACAATAACTTGAACAAGCAAATCACAAGCACAGAAAATGAAGCAAAAAGTGAATGTAGTCAAAGTAGCAGAATATAAACTCAACACACAAAAATTCATAACATTCCTCTATGAGAACAATGTAGAGGGAAAGATATTAAGAAAAAAAATCCCAATCACAAATACCTATGAATAAACTTAACAAAGGAGGTGAAAGACCTCTACAATAAAAACTACAACATATTTACAAAAGAAATAGAAGAACATACAGAGTGATGGAAGAAAATTCCATGCTCATGTCTTGGAAGAATTGACTTAGTTAAAACGGCCATTCTACCCAAAGCAATATACAGATTTAATGCAATTCCCAAAATTCCAGGGACATTTTTCAAGGAAATCAAGCATACAATACTGAAGTTTTATGGAACTACGATGGCCACAAATAGCCAAAACTCTCCTCAGAAAAAAAGAAAAACAGTAGAGAAATAACATTACCTGACTTCAAAATATACTATAGATTAATCATCATCCAAACAGTATGGCGCAGGAACAAAAAAATATAATGAGATCAGTGGTATAAATTTGAGGGTCCAGAAATAAAGCAATACCTATGAGAACAGTTAATCTATGACAAAGGTGCCAAGAGCATATAATGGTGGTATGAATGTCTAGTCAACCAATGGTATTGGGAAAGCTGGACAGACATCTGCAAAAACATAAAACTAGATTACTTACTAGCTCCATACACAAAAACTAACTCACAATACATCAAAGTCATGGACATAAGATCCAAAACCATAAAAACACATAGAGGAAAATGTTCCATAACATCAACCTCAAAGATGTTTTTGGGGAAGGGAAATCTATGGCAAAAGAAATTAAAGTAAAACTAAACAATTGGGATGACATAAAACTGAAAGCTTCTGCACAACAAAAGAAGCAACCATTAAAACATAATGCAATCCATGGAACTGAAGAAGATATTCACACAGCATACATCAGATGAGAGCTTAATCTCTAAAATATATGAGGAGCTCACACACCTCGACAATGAAAAAGCCAACAATCCTTCACAAATGGGTAGAAGAACTGAATAGACAGATGACCTACCAGACACATGAAAAAATGTTCTACATCATTCATTATCATCAAAAATGCAAGTGAAAATTACAATGAGACATCACCTCACACTAGTGAGAATGATCTTTATCAAAAAGACTAGAAACAACAAATGATGGAAAGGCTGTGGAGGAAAAAGGAATCCTCAGACACTGTTGGTAGGAGTGCAAATTATTGCAACCTCTTTGGAAAATAGTATGGAAATTCCTCAAAAAACTGAAAATGGAACTATCATTCAATTGGACATTCCCAACTCTAAACACATATCCAAAGAATACAAAATCACTAATTTAAAAAAAAAAATTTTACACCCCTATGTTCATGGCAGCACAGTTCACAATAGCCAAGACACGGGAAAAACACAAATGCCCATCAACAGATGACTGAATAAAGAAGCTGTGGTCTACATACTCAATGGAATTCTGTGCAGTGATACCAAAGATTAAATTGAGCCCTTTGCAACGATCTGCATGGAACTAGAGGTATCAATGTTAAGCACAAAAATTCAGACAGGAAAAGACAAGTACAAGATGGCTTCATTCATGTGTGGAATATAATAAAACAGACAACCCCCCCAAAATTTACTGGATGTCTGACTGTGGTTACCATAGGGGTCAGAAAGGGAGGGTAGGAAGAAGGGAGCAAGTTCATGCTAACGGGCACAATAACTTAGGTGATGATTGCAATGTGAAAAACAGATTTAGATGAGATTTTATTATCCTAAAATGAATATAATTTAAATAAAAGAAATAATACAATATAGGAAAAGAGAAAAAATGTCCTTCGACTCCATATATGCTTTTTTTTGCCAAATTTATTTATTTAATTCATTTTCTATTATATAATCTTCTTCCACTATGCTACAAAATCATGAGAACAAGAATATTTGCCATGCAAATTATTGTCTCCCTCTGCTTAGTATCTATTAAAATGAATACCGTGAATATGCATTAAATACATATATTAATTTTGAGACAAGAAAGAGAATGTAATTCATAAGTTAATAAAATATTTCAGCTTTTGTTAAACCTCACTCCAATGTTTTTCTAATACTACTACTTGAGTAATGCATTATTCTGAAAAGGGCATATATGTTATGTATTAGTTACTTTAATACTTGATTTCTGAAACACATTGTCACTGATTTGGGATTTTTAAGGATATTTATAAATGTTTTAGGAAAATAATTTAAAGTAGCAAAATTTATTATAAATCACAGCTTCATGATGTATATACAAACATTCATATGTAAATGAAATATATAATATAATTTGCTTTATTTATGAAATTATATATAAGCTTTGATCCCTGGTCCATTCTAGAAGCTTTAGGAATCTCTGTTTTCTTTTAATTAAAATTTCATAATCGATTTTAATATATTCTCATTAATCTGGAGTGAACTGTTAGAATAGAGAATAAATAAAAAATATAAAGCATTAATAATATTGAGGATGTGGGGATTTTTGAAAACTGAATATATGAAAAGAAATGAATAAGTATTGGTTTCAATCGATGGTGTAAAAGAAGGGAGATTATGGCTGAATTCACTTGGAGATGTATTTCTAGACCATGCATTATTATTGCAAATAACCAAGATGATCCCTAACAAGAGAAAGCAGATGTGAGTACAGTTTACAATTTCACAACTTCAGTACTAAGGTCAGTTGACTAAAGCTGTAGGTGGTGTCTCTTTGAACTAAAGCCACTTTGAGAGATCTAAAATCATCATTGCTACCTGATGTTTTAAGATATCTGTCTGGAACTGGAACTCTGGTGGTGGGTGCAGTGTGCAATACCCATAGACTGAGAAACAAGTTCAATACCTTAAAATTACTATGGGTTTTGTAAACAAAAGACACAAAAATGAAATAATTATATCACAAAAAATAGATGCCAAATATAAGTTGCCTAGCAAGGGAGAAATACTTCAAACTACGTGACCTTATTCTAACAAAAAGATAACATAGAAAAATAAAATACATCTTATTGCAAGTGGGGACATGCATGTTAATACTTTCTATTGAAAATGTGCTTTTGACATCATTAAAAAAAAAGAAATCTGTCTGGTATTTTGACATCATAAAAAAAGAAATCTGTTATCAGTATGTTGTTGACATTAGTGTCAACAGTCATTAATTTAGAACTTGAATAGATTGGTAAATACTAATATATGAATTAAAGATAAAAATACATTGATTTTGTAGGTTATATGCTCTCATTGACTTATAGTGTATTATGGAAAATAATGTTTCTCACCAAATTCCATTGTAAATAATTAATCTAGAGCAATTAAAAGCGTTAGAAACATTTGATCAAAAATTTTGATGATTAATTACTTTGTCAGGAATACGTTATTCATTATTTAGATACTAATTTTTAACAAAATATGCTTTTTAGCAGTTATGAATATGCTATTAGATATTAAAAGGATTAAAAAAAATTGTTCAAAAGAGCACTTTTTCAGTGTGCTTTCATTTTTAGTGACTATTAGAATGATGAAATGGCCATATGACTTATTATTTTAGTACCTAGAAATGCTAGCAATTTTAATCCTGCTAGTATCATCAAGATTGAATAACGTACTAATTCTAAATGTGGTTTTAAAAGATATTTTCTCCTATTTACTTAGAAATTGCCTTACATCTATAGGCTTTTTATTTTTCCCTTGGTAAAGAAAATACCAGATTCATGGTGCGTAATAAAATGAAGCCAAAATTGAAGCAGGAAAATCTGGAAAGTTAAATTTAAAGCCACAACTCTCTCTTATTCCTCTGCCAGCATCACTTCTTTAGACCACACAGCTGAGAGGATAGAGCTACATAGTACAAAATAACATATGTCTTCATTAATGTATACTGGATTAGGCAGAGAGCATCAGGAAAATATTCATTCATTTTTCTTTGTTCTTCTCCCTTTCTTACCATAAGATTATTGAGTTTTCCATTCAACTCTAGAGAAAATACCTACAGAGAAATGCAAATCTTTACCATATTCCCATAAGGAAAAACTTAAGGTCAGCCAGCCTGAAGGAACCAATTCAATCACAAATCACACAGAAAGCTCAGGGTTGTGGGAGTATTATAGGGGACCAAAGTGAGGGTGTTTTTCAAAAGATGTTATCCATTATACCGAACCTTTCAACTGTTTCTGGTGGAACTGCAGGTTCACGAAATTTTGCAGGCAGTAGCATTCTTAAAGCTGAAATGTTTGCGATGGGCAAGTATACAATGCAGAATTTGCTCAGCTGAAAGGAGACTGAGAGAATCTGCCCCCAACTAAGCTTCTTTATTCCAGAAAGTAATAGTTAGATTGTATAGCCATATAGCGTTGCATCTCAGAGCAATGGGATGATGCGAAAAAAGCCTGTGACACACAGTTCATTTCAACTGAAATAGCTGGGGCAAAAAAATGTATGTAGCTCATCTAGAACCTTGCAGTCATAGAATTGCCTCTACTGTAGTGTAAGGAGTCTCTCTTGATATTATTTAGAGAGGATTATATCATCTAGAGTTCTTTTATTATCATTTAGTAAAGGTTGGGAGTGAGCCTGAGAGTGTTTCTAACTCATGATGCATCTTGTCCCCTGTGTCAGGAGGATGTTCTCTTTTTGTTTAAGTTGATAGGAAATTATATTGTTAGAACTAGCAGGCTTAAGTTTGAGTAAGAGGTGTGCTTCTAGATCATTTAGGTTATTATTTTGTTGGAAGTGAAGAGCAGGTTGAAAGAGGCCTTCATGAAATTATTCACAAAGCGAAGCATCAATTGTCAGAAAACCCTTGGACAGAAACTGGAGCATCATGGTACAGCAGTTAACCTTCACATGGGCAGGGAGGTTGAACATCCTGCATAGTGCCAGGAAATCCCTATTTTATACTAAAAGAGGGCTGGCTGCCTGCATATATAGGATGTCCCATCTCCCTGCCCACTTCATCGGAACAAATATCAGAAACACTACTCTACTTCATTGAAGAATCATAATATCGGCGTGTCAAGGAAAGACAGATCCTGAGCTAAGTCACTAGTAAGGCGCTTGGAATTATCTAGCAGAAGATAGAACTCTTCATGCTTGACCTTGACTCATAAGAGACAATGGGTGTGCGAGCAGATCTGTAAGCTCAGAATGAATAGAAATTCATTGGACTATATTAGCCAACTGAAGTACATGTAGTGTTGCAAGTAACTCCACTAACTATATAGGTAACACTTCCTGAATTGCACCCAAGGTAGGGGAATTTAGTAGTTGACTGTATTTAGCCTAAGTCGCCAGAGACAGAGTAGGTAGAGGGAGAGAGAATCTAATTTCTATTTATAGAAAGAAGCAAATAAATGCCCTGGTGGCTCAGGTGTTAAGTATGCAGTTTCTGGGTCGCTCACATAAAGCCCAAAGAACCAGGTTTAGCGACTTGGGGCTAGGGAAAACAACCAAAATGGACAATTAAATGCTCAAAAAAATGCTTCACTCCTCTCTCTCTTCTTTCCTTCCTGCCTGCCTACTTGTTTTCACTTAAAAAAAAAAGACAGAAAGAAAAGAAACAAGCAAAGGTTATAGCCTGAAAAATAATCCAAAACAATGCAGAATTTCAGGTCTGAGGATCAAGGAAAAGTAAAAAATGTCACACACATATACAAAAGGAGTTTTAAGGTTCGAAGCAAGAACAGTAGCTCAGAGAAGACGCAAGATCCAATAATTTTTACTCGAGTTCAAGAGGGTAAAAAAAAGTCTAATATCAAGACAGAAGTTTCCAAGGGAGTGGTTATGATTCCAATGTGTGATTCAAAGTTAGTGGTATGTCTCCCAAAGCATTCAGAATAAATCAATGGTGGCAGATGCAATGTCAAAACCTATCTAGGGAATTCTGTTAAAGGCATGGTGACAGGAAATATCAAAGCAGGGCTGAACTCTTATAAGCATGTGGGTAGGAATAAAATAATAAAACCAAATTCAGTCAATCCTATGGGCTAAACTCTTCTACTTCTGGATTCTGTAGGGAGGATATAATCCAGAAATAAAAATAAGTTATTTAAATGGACTGAATACTATTTTCTAAAAAAATATACTGCTACTCTTAGTTTCTCAAATTTAACTAGAGACTGTGGAAAATTTCACTATGACCCTGTATATGGGAAATGATAATCTACAGGAGACAGTGATGATAGATAATCAGCCTGTCAATAGCATTAACTTGAGTGACAGCTTGGGGGCTTGAATTTTCCACAGACTTTAAGTTACCGGTCATGTTAACCAGCTCATCTCAAAACACTTCGCAGTTCTACAGAGGGTTTTATGCAGTACCCATTCAATTCTGGGTTAAGTTTCCAGTCAACTATCCTAATTTTTATCATCTCTGGTCAATGACAAGTGGGCCAATATTAGACTAACACAAAGGTTGGCTCAGAATTGAAAAAATCAAAGTATGTTTATCCTTCTATTTGTACCTCAGCAGCAGAGTTTCTCCATTCAGATTATGGACTTGTGCCTATTTCATAAAATTTGTGGTTTCATATATTAGGACTTGAAAATCCTATGATTTTATGGGCAAACTATTGTTTATAAAATTCCCTTATAATTATCTGTGGAGTCTATAGAGATATCCTCTTTTATTATGGATTCATCTTGGTAATCTGTGTCTTCTAGTTCTAATTCTTCTCTAATCTGTCTAAAATTATTAATTGTATTGACCTTTTTAAAAAATATTTCACTACATCAAATTTTCTCTATTATGACTTACCTCAATAGCGTTGATTTCTGCTTTTGTATTTATTATTTCTTTTCTTCTGAAACTTTGGATTTAATTTGTTCTACATCAAGGGCTTTAATAAGAAACTTAGATCATGAATTTGACATTTTCTTCTTTTCTGTAACAGATAAGTAATGTTAGAAATTACCTTCTGAGTACTATTTTAGCACCCTCACATAAATTTTAATGTTTAACTTTAACTTTCATTTAGTTCAAATTATTTTTTAATTGAGCGAATCTTCCTCTTTGAAACATGGAATATCTAGAAATGTGTTGTTCAGTTTTCAAATATTTAGGCTTTTTCAAGAGATCCTTTTGTTACTGGTTTTCAGGTCATTCTGTTTTCTCAGAGAGCATACATTACCTAGCATCAATAATTTTAATTTCTTAGATTTATTTTATGATCAAAGATATGATCAGTTTGGTCAAGTTCATTGTTAATATTGTTCAGTTTTTTTGTATCATTGGTAATATTTTGTCTATTTGTTCTATCAGTTACTGAATGTTGATATCTCAGAGTATAATTGTGATTATACTTTTGATTTCTCCTCTGTCATTTTTTTGCTTCATGAAATTTGAAGCCCCGTTATTAACTGTATATCGTTTAGAATTTGTACAGTCCCCTGGTGAATTGACACCTTTGTCATAAAATGACCTCTGCTATCTTTAGCAATATTCTTTGATCTAAAATTTACTTTGTCTGATATTAATGTAACAACTCCAACCGTCTTTGATTTAGTGTTTTCTCATTATGTCTTTTCCCATCCATTTACTGTTAGTTGATATATATCATTATATTTAAACTTGTAGGCATCAGATAAACAGTACGTGACAGGGTCTTGGTTTTTTGTTGTAGTTGCTGTTCTTTTAAATATGACATGGCTCTTTCTATAAATTAAGAGAATTTTACTTTATGCCATTAACATTTAACACAATTATTGATTTGTTTAGCATCATATCTACTATCTTATTTTTTCTATTTACACCTTCTCTATTTCATCCATTTTTTTATTTCTGATTTTTTGGCAGTTTTATTTTGGTATTTCATTTTTATTGACTTTTGGCTCTTTTACTACATTTTTTTGTTCAGTTTTATTTAGCAATTGCTCTCTGGATTAAATATACAAGCATAATATTCAATAATTTATATTTGGTATTTTATCGACTCAAGTGAAATTAAAAAGCTTTCAAATATATAGCTCTTTTTAAACCCCTTTTTAGGTCAAGTAGAATATAGACCATGCTACAGCTTTTCTTCTGACAGCCTTGTGTATCTTAAAGACTTAAGTTAAAAAATTCTCATATTTCACAGATTATTTATCATTTCTGTTGTTCTTCATTCATTCCTAAAGTTTATAAGTTTTCATTTAGTATAAATTCTTTCTTCCTGAAGAACATCATGTAGCAATTTTGAGAACAAATGTCCTGGCAATCAGTTCCTTACTTTCCATTTATATGAAAATCTTTGTATTTCACATTCAATTTTTTAAATAATTTTTATTAAAGTAAAATTGCATTAAAACATTATTTAAGTGTCCCATATGCAACATACATCCCATGTACGAGGGTTTACATCCCAGGGCCTAAGAGACCAACCAAGAAGAACAACTAAATAAAATGTTCGTAAAAACGTAACTATGCATTTTATCACACAGGTCCCTACCATTTTCATTTATTTTCTAGTTTTTCTCACTTTTTTGGTTTGTGTGCTATGTATTGAGTTACATTTAGCTCTAACGACTCTTCATCTGTCATAACTATGATTTTATCGAGACCATTCAGAATTTAGCTTTTCGTTCAGATAGGGGATCTCTTCAATTCTAAACTCTTCATTTGTTTCCTTTTATAAGTTCTACTTCTTATTTCTGCTCGTCTGCTAATTCCAAGAACACCCACCCTTCCCTCATTGATCATGGTTATAGTAGTTGTTTTGAAGTCCGTCTGAAAATTTCTGTCCTGTCCAATATCTGAATTTAATGTAATTTAAATGTATTTATTATTTACTATTTATTTTATTTTTTGCAAATTATCAAATTTAAGGTGATTCTGTTTATCTGTATATAATTAAAATTTTATTTAGGAATAAATGCTGTATTTTATCAAATTATTCTTCAATAGCTATTAAAAGATGAGAAGATTTCTTTTACGAATGTTATTATAAGGGATTATATTGACAGATTTTATGATATTGAATTGTCCTTGACTTCCTGGAATGGTATTTGTTTTTGGATTCCACTTGTACTTTGTTTGCAACTTTGTCTCTATATCAATGAATATTATTTGTTTCTTATCTCATTTTTTGGTGGTTTTGATATTGGCACTATATTGCTTTATGAAATGTATTGGGGAACTTACTACTTCTTATGGTTGATCATTTTGTCACATGTGTTAAGTTACAGAGATTAATTATAACTTCCTCTTTCCATTCTAACTTTGGAATTATTTAGCAGTTGTTCCCACATTTCCATTTATCTTAAATGTTTTATCACAATAATGGACAAGATAAGTAAAAATAATAGAAACAAACAAATTGGAGTTTCAGGAGTGAAAAAATAAAGAAAATCTAAAATATTCCTGTATGGGCTAACCAGTATAATATAGATAACAGAGCAGATAGACAATGTACTTGAAGATAATAATAGAAATCATTCAAAAATCAAGAACAAAGAGAAAAATATTTAGAAGAAAAAGAATGCACGCTCTGAAGTCTATGGAATAATATCAAATATTCTAATATGCATGTAATTGGAAATTCAGAGAAGAAAATAGGGAAAATAGAGTAAAAAAATTCTTGGATGAAAAAAGGTTGAAAATTTCTCAAATTTGTTGAAAGCCATACATTTATGCATTTAGAAACTTCAATAAATAACACAGATAAGACATGTAAGAATCCATTATATCCTGGTGAATATTGGGGATGAAGTCAACCGAAACAAGAGCATTATTGTAGGGATAGAACCCCAAATACAAGACTAATCAGTTGTACAGCATCTCTTACTAATTGACAATAGAATTCACCTTAAAAATAGGGTAATTTGATTAGTACTGTCTCATTATCAAAAAAGACTTTTAGATCATTAAATACCAGTTGATCGGTCTCTATCTTGACATGTATTTCAGCTTTTTACTGAAGAAGAAAAAGTAACCAAAGGAAGGATACTGGTTATCAAAAATATTTACACAGCCAGATGTCAACCTCCTTTCTGTCTTCCAAGAAAACAGTTTCCTGCATTGGTAATTCCGTAAAGTAGTAATGCCTGCCAAAATTTCATAGGGGCAAGCCCCATATCTAAAATAGTTCTCACTAACAACTCCAGTAGATCAGAATAAAACATTTTATAAAACAATTCATCAAAAAGTAGATTAAAAAATGAGTTGACCATTTTTCTGATTCACTTGTTAGATCCTGAATGCCAATGTCTTTAAAGAAAGTTTAAACCTGTAATAATTTTCCAGTGTGAAAACTGCAGCACTATGCAATACCGTTTGAATCTCAAATCTTTCAATAAGAGCATCATTCGTAAAAGCAACTTATTTGGAATGTCCTCTAATTCTTGATACCAACTCAGAGTCAGAATTAAGGCCACACCAAAGATTATCATCACAATAAAACAGGAATTCAGCTGTTAGCTGGAAGTGTAGAAACAAGAGATTTTGCCACTTATTATTCTTTATTTCTGTCCCTAAAAAAGGTTTAGCACATAGTAAGCAAATGAATAGCCTGAAATGGATTAATGGATAAATAATGTGAGACCGAAATCTGTTTCTCTCTTTGCATTGAACAAAGGGAGACAGTGAAGAAAAAAGCAGCCACTTTGTAGCAAGAGAGCACTGGCATTTTAACTTGCCTGCCTACCATACCCAAACCTCCATATCAGCATCTGATTTTAGGATGACAGCCTGCGCTTTGGGTGCAGGTTATTCAAGCCATAGAAAACAATACTGACTTTATTCTCAATGAATAATGCTTATCTGGCTCTGAGCCTCTGTGTAAGCCTTAAATGAAGTCTAACAAAAAGTTATAAATAATCTCACTAATCACTGGAGGAGCACCTAAAAAGCCAATCTTCAGAAACTACGAACATTTTTTTTTATCTTTCATGGCCTATAGGTGTTTAAAACATGTCTGTAAAAAAACTACATGACAAGTAAGCTGTCAGAACACTGATTTCAGTTGCCACATGAGATAAAGAAACCAAGTTTATTAAAATAGTTTAGAAAAGTCACTAACTTGGCACATGAAAATAACCCAAAACAAGTAGTAATGATTAACTCTGGTCTGGAAGGGTAGACTGATTTCCAGATTTGCCACATTATAATATCCAAAATGTTCAAAAATTATCAAAATTAAGAGGAATATAACGAAACCAGAAAGTATGGTCCATCCACAGGGGAAATAATGAAAACAAAACAACCGACCCTGAGGAAGTGCATGCATCAGACTGATTAGACAAAGGCTTTAAGTCAGCTCTCTCAAATACGCTGAAAGAACCAAAGAAAATCATGGACAAAGAGCTAAAGGAAACTAGGCGACTGTCTCAACAAGTCATCATGACCAAGTAAGATTTATCCAGGAATGCAACGATAGTTCAACATACAAAAAGCAATCAATGCAATGCATCACATTAATAGAATGAGGGGATAAAGACATGTGATCATCTTAACCGATGCAGAAAAAAATTTGACAAAATCCTCTGCTCTTTCATGATAAAATCAGTCATTCAACTACGTTCTGACGTGAAGCAGTTCACCTGAAATTTATACAGTACTGTAAATCACTATTACCTCAATTAAAAAAAAAAGTACCCTGGGGTAAGGTGTGAAGTGCTGCATATGATCCTCACTCAGATATGAAATATAAAGAAACAAAGCAAAGGAATAGACTAAGTAAAAACCAACCCAAGGACATTAACAATAGAACTGAGGTTACTAACAGGCAATGCAACAGATGGAGTGGACAGTGGAGAGGTGGTAGAAACCAGTAGATAGCGGTGGAGAACTCTGGGTAATTTGGTGGTGGGCATGGTGTGTTGTCAGGTATTTGAGGACGAGGGAACCTGCACATATGGATTTATATTATTTTTTAAACCAAAGTTACATCAATAAATATGAAAATTTTTAAAAGCGCTTGACAAACTAGTAATACAAGGGAACTTAACATGATAAAGCGCATTTATGCAAATCATGAGCTAACATCCCACACAACAGTGAAAGAAACAAAAGGTCGGATGCATACTTTTACTATCGCCAGTCAATATTGTAATAGAAACTTTAGGACAATTAAGCGAGAAAGAAAATAAAAGGCAGAAGACAATTTAAAAAATAGAAATAAAAGTGTCTCTTCTCACAGATGACATGATCTTATATACAGAAATATCTAATGAAAAACAGATCTAATAAATAAATTCATCAAAGTTACAGGATATAAGATTAATACATCGAAATCAATTATAGTTCTATATACTTGCAAGGAACAATCCATAGCAAAAATTAGGAAAACAATTCTACCACAAGAATACAAAAAACCTCAACTGAGAAGAATATAAACCAGAAAAAGTGAAGAGTTGGTACACAGTACAAAATGAATGAACCTCCAAAACACGATGCTAAATTAAAGAAACCAGAAATCAAGAGGTCCTCTATTAAATGATTCCATTTACTTGAAGTATACAGATTAAATTCAGAGACAAAAAGCAAGTTAGAGTCTGTCAGAGGCTGGGGGAGGGAATAACGCAGTTACTATTGAATGAGCAGTGGTTTAACTTTGTGATGATGAAATGTTTTGGAACTAGAGAGATGATGTTTCATAATATTGTGAATGTACACTATAGAAACGAATTGTATACATTAAGGTGGCTCATTTTATGTTAAAAATAAGTATCATCATCATAGCTATGGAAAATATTTGTTCCCAAGGTCAAATTCCTTTTAAAAGCCTAGATTATGAGATGAAAATAGACTAAAGTTATATTTTTAAAGGAAAGTCACAAGCAGGAATGATAGTGAATAAGCAGGCAGGCAGGAAGAAAAAAAGAGAAGAGAAAGAAGCACTTTATTTAATTTAGTTGCTCATTTTGATTGTTTCCCTGGACCCCTAGTCTTGAACTGGTTATCTTGGAAAGTCTGTGGAGCAAGCCCGGTGAACTAAGCCACCAGGCCAGCAGGGCACGCCAAGTAGGCTAAAATGTAAAACTGTGATCAGTACAATTTGGATAACATGTCTTTGTCTTCTCTGTGTTCTGTTTCAGATTATGTCTGGCCACTACCTAGATATTTGTGCCCCGTCTGGATTTCTTTAGATGTTTTATTTTCTACGGCGTCCATCATGCACCTCTGCGCTATCTCGCTGGATCGGTATGTAGCAATACGTAATCCTATTGAGCATAGCCGTTTCAATTCGCGGACTAAGGCCATCATGAAGATTGCTATCGTTTGGGCAATTTCTATAGGTAATTGACTTTCTTGGCCATTAGAATTGCAGCGGCTATGCTCAATACTTTCGGATTATGTACTGTGAACAACGAACAGACGTCGACTGGTAACATTTGCGTTTAATCGGGACTTGTTTATTTAATAATTATTCTTAACCTATTTATCTGATATTTAGGTTAACAATAATGAAGGAAATGCAATGTACATAAATATACAAATTTTCTATTTAGGCTGCTAAATTATTTTATTCATCAATAAGCCAATGAATTCTGCAGCACAGACACAGAATCTTTGAGATGTTAATTGTCCAAATTGAAGCAATTTGAAGATGACAAATATATTTGGCGAAGCCTAAACTTTAAAGTAAAGAAATTATATCTAGAAAATATAAATCTCGCACAGAATATTGATCTCAATATTTTTATTTTAAATCCTTATCTTCTCTGGAAAAATAAATAGGGCAACACAAGCCTTCATTAAGTAAACATGCTTGAATTTAGGCTGAACCTAGAATAAATTGTTTCCATTTGCTTTTAAATAACTTCTTGGATTCTAATTAAACAGAAAGAACACAAATTAGTCTCTTTCTTTAAAGATTTGGGGACTATTAGGGGGAAATTATCAATTTGTTATATATGTTTGAGATAATCATAAGTGCCTTAACAATACTAACATTCACGTGAGGAAATCTAACCATTTGGAATATAAGGCTATTTAAAATCCTCTCTTTTCCCCCTTCCTTTCCTTTTTTTTCATTTGGAACTTATGCTTAATGTTTCATTTAAAAGGCCTCCTCAAAGTTATGCTTCTGTAAAAACTTCTGGTACAATTTATAAGATTAATCCTCTACATGATCTTTATTAATATCATCTAAAGATGTTGACTCTGCATTTATTGATAAATATTTAAGTTTTAAGGTCATTCTATTGATATATATGTATATATATGTAACCTATATATGCATACACATACACCTTTGTATAGAAAGCATCGAAACTTCTAAGAAAAAAATGGATTATATATACTATTTGATCTAAAGATTCAAGAGTTCAGATTTTTATCTTTCTGCCCCCAAGATCTCATCTCAAAAGGTGTCGGTTCTTATTGTGCTTATACAGGAAATACACAGATACATTAAACTACAGTATTAACTTAGAATAATAACAGATTGAGAACTTTGAAATTATTCTAGTGCTAGAGATAATTAAACATATGGAAAATATGACCATCGGTTAGCTAAAGGTTCCAGAAAAAGACAGAAATCCAGGAAAAAATAACTTTGACTTTTGGGTCACTTTTGCCAATGATGCATTTGCAAGCCTGAAAGTGTAACTGACAGGGTGAGAAGCTTATGCCACAGTCTCATGGGCAAGGAGAGCCAAAGTAGGAATACCGAGTTTGGAAAGAGACAATTTATTCTTTTGGATCAAATGGACCAGGATTAAACCACTCGACATGGAATTCAGTGCTGGTTCAAGTTACTTATGCAACCAAGAAAAATCTTAAACCTAGAAGTTGGATTAAGGTGATTTCATATTCTCATGTTTCCAAAATTTTGATATAAGCAACATTTCTGCATGACTGTAAATTAAAAATGAACACAAGTGTAAGGACATACAGACTTACACAAGAAATATTTATCAAAACTAGCTATGTATTTAGCCACAAATTAATTATAAATACATTTCAAATCATTTTGTATATTATTTGGATGAAATTCAAATGCTTGCCAGAAAGATAACTGGATAATCCCCATGTCTGGGAAGGAAGAAATTGTTTCCCAACAAACTTTGACCCAATAGATTTAGGATTCTGAACCATTTGTTATGTATTATTATTGTACAATGATATTTTTTCTCACTTTATTATTATTTCTTCCATGATTACCTGGCATTATGTTGCAAGGAAGTTTTTCCATCCAATCTTTATTTGTTATTAATTCATTCACATTGGTAAAAAATCCTTAACTTTTTTGTAATCAGCGTAATCTAAATCATTACTGTCATTTGATATTCAAACTGTCCTAGATTTTTTTTTATTTCAAAGGAGAGGTGAGGGAGGATTGAAGGTGTGCAGAAACAGGCAGGTAGGAAGAGAGAGGAGGTAGAAGCATCTTTTTATTTTATTTAGTTATTCATCTTGGTTTTCATCCTGGGACCGGGTCTTGACCCATGTCCTGGGATATTTGGCCCACGATTTCGACTGAAGGCTGCTCTTAAACTCTACTCCACCAGGTTTGCCAAATTGTCCTAGATTGTTTAAGGAGACTTCCTTTGATATCTCCTATCAGCTTTGAGCACTTTATTACTTTCTAGCATGAATTATGCCAAACTCACTTTAAGTTCTATATCCCAGTGCTGAAATGAGCCATTTCATACAAGAAATCCTTACTCTTTTTAGTGGTCAATTGTTTTATAAAGCAATATATGGAATCTAGTTATGCTCATTGCTACTAGGATACCATTGCTGTACGTAGCTATATATTTTATGCCAATTCAGTAATATGGGATTCTTCTGCCATTTTTTATTATTTGATATGCCCTAATTTTTTTATTATTTATCATTTTTCTTACAATGAGTAACCTAGTCCCTTAAAACATAAATATATTTAGGTTTTATATATTTTTCAAATTCCTACAACAGATTCACTTCAATATTGCTCTCCTTATACTACTAATAATAAACAAAATGCTTAAATGTTTAAATTTTTATTTGTTTTTTGTCTTTGATGTTTCCCACCAAGGGTAGTCAATGCACTGTGTTCAAAATGCAAGGATTAGCTTGAATTTTTTTCTTTTGTGTAGTACTGTTACCAGTATTTTTGCTGTTAAGGAATTTTTGGTTTCCGTATATATATTGTTTCTAATAATTTTTTTAAAAGGAAGGAAGGAAGGAAAGAAGGAAGGAAAGAAGGAAGGAAGGAAAGGTTTAGGCAGGAGTGAAGGTGGGTAGGCAGGCAGGAAAAGAGAGGAAGAAGAAGCACTAGAATTTAGTTGTGCATCTTGGTTACTTACCCCAGGGCCCAAGACATGAACAAAGCATGAGACAAAACAAAAATAAATTCCAGAACACTGACAATAGAAATGAAATTACTATCAAGGAAGGTGGTGGGTGGTGGGGACAAATGGTGGTGGGGTGCAATGACTCTAGGTGACTTTTTGATGACTTTTTGGTAATATGGTAGTGTGTGGTGTATTGTCATATATTTGAGGAACAGAAAACCTACACATATAGACTATTAATTCTTTTTAAATGAAAGTTACCTCAGATATTTATTTCTCCACCATATTTGAATGATGATTTTGCAGGGTAGAGTATTTTTGGTTGGTAGATTTTGTCTCTTAGCATGATGAATATGTCAGTCCACTCTCTCCTGGCCTATAGGGTTTCTATTGAGAAATATGATGATAGCCTGATGGGTGTGCCTTTGCAAGTTGTTTCTCTTTTCACTAGTAGCTTTTAGTAGTTTTTGTTTAGCACTGTTTCCCCTAGTTTTACTATATGATGTGTCTTAGTGCATACCTTTTTCATTTAGGAATTTGGGTGTTTTATAGCCTTCTTAGAGTTCCATGGCAACATTTTCTGAGAGGTATGGGAATTTATCTGCCATTACATCTTTAAATAATTTTTTGCTCCTTTTTCTTTCTCCTCTCCTGAGATATCTATTATCTTTATGTTTGTTCTTCTCATGGTATCTGATATTTCACACAGGGTGACTTTGTTTTCTCTCAATCTTCCTTTTCTCTCCTCTTCCATGATTTTCACCTCTGTGTTCTTTTCCTCAATTTCTGAATTACTTTCTTTTGTGAGAGTGAATCTGTTTATGGAGATTCCCATGTTTATCTTCAAAATATTGCATTTAAAAAATTTTATTGAGGTAACTTTCATTTAAAAAGCATTAATAGCCTATATGTGTAGGTTTTCTGTTCCTCAAATATATGACAATACACCACACACTACCATATTACCAAAAAGTCATCAAAAAGTCACCTATAGTCATTGGACCCCACCACCACTTGTCCCCACCACCCACCACCTTCCTTGATAGTAACCTCATTTCTATTGTCAGTGTTCCAGAATTTATTTTTGTTTTGTCTCATCTTTTGCTTTATTTCTTTATATTCAGCAGATGAGTGAAATCATCTGGCATTTGTCCTGCTTCTTCTGATATATTTCACTGAGCATAACATAACTCTTAGTTTCATCCATATTGTCACAAATGATAGAATTTCATCTTTCTTAAGACTATGTAGTATTTCATCTTTCCTAAGAATTTCATCTTTCTTAAGACTATGTAGTATTTCATCTTTCCTAAGATTGCATAGTATTTCATTGTATACATATTCCACATCATTATCTAGTCATCTGATGATAGGCCTTTTGGTAGTTTACAATTCTTGGATATTGTAGATAATGCATCAGTCAACATGAGGGTACATGTATCTCTGTGAACTAGTGTTTTTTTGTGTTTTGGGGGTGAATATCCAGAAGTGGGATTATGAGATCATATAGAATTTCCAATCTCAATTTTTTGAGAAGTTTCCATACTGTTTTCATAAAAGTTGCACCAACTTACATTCCTATCAACAGTGTAGACGTGCTCCCTTTTGTCTACATTATTGCCAAAATTTGTTGTTTTTGGTCTTTTGATTAATAGTCATTCTCAGATCTGAGGCAATATCTTATTGTTTTTATTTGCATTTCTCTAATATTGAGCAACAAAGAACATCTTTTCATGAGCCTCTTGGCCATGTGTATGTCTCCTTTAAGAAATGTCTGATCAGCTCTTCTGCCCATTTTTGATTGGGTTTTTTTTTTTCTGTTGTTGTAATTTGAGTTAATTATTTACTTTGGCTACTAAACCCTTGTCAGATGTGTGATATGCAAATTTCTTCTCTGTCAGTAGAATGTATTTTTGTTTGGGTAATAGTTTCTTTCACTGTACAGAAACTTTTTAGTTTGATGTAGTCCTGTTTGTTTTTGTTTGCTTGTTTTCCTTGCCACTAATGTTAAGTCCCCAAAGACCTCTCTAAGACTGATGTTTTGGAACTTATTGCTTATGTTTTCTTCTAAGTATTTTATTGATTTATGCTCCTACGTGCAAATCTAATCCATTTTGAATTAATTTTTCTGTATGGTATTAGAGTTGTCTAAATTCATTCTTTTGCATGTGAATGTCCAGTTTTCCCATATCACTTTTTGAATAGACTTCCTTTTCTCTATCTGACGCTCTTGTCTATTTTGTCATAAATTAACTGACCATGTCTGTATGAGTATATTTCTGATGATTTAGTTCTATTTCACTAATCCGTGTCTCTGTTTTTATTCCAGTATCATACAGTTTTGATCACTATCACTTTTCAGAATAACTTAGGACTTGGGAGTGTGATACCTCCACTTTTTAATCCTTTTTCTCATAATTTCTTTGTCTATTGAAAGTCTTGTGATTCCATACAAATTATTTTGTTCTATTTCCTTGAAAAATATTGGTGGAATTTGATAGTACTTGAATTAAACTTGTGTATTGCTATAGGTAATATGATCATTCTTAACAACGTTTATTCTTCTTCCCAGTCATGAACACAAAAATATCTTTCCATCTCTTTGTATCTTCCTCTATTTCTTTTTTAAAAATCTTACAGTTTTCATTGTACAGGCGTTTCACCAACTTTGTTAGGCATGTTCCAAGAAATGGAATTCTTTTTGTTTCTATTATAAATGGGATAATTTTATTGACTTCATTTTCTTTTATGATATTATTTACATACAAATAATGCAACATATTTTATTTATTACTTTCGTAGCCTGCCACTTTACTGTAATCACTATTTAATTCTAAAAGTTTTTGATAATCTTTAGGCTTTTCTATGTATAATATATTATATGCAAATAGGAATAATTTTACTTTTTCTATTTGGTCTCCTTTTAGTTCTCCTTCTTGCCTAATTGCTCTGGCTAGGACCATCAGTATTATATTAAATAGCAATGGTCAGAGTGGACAACCTTGTTTAGTTCCTTATCATAGAAGAAATACTTCCAGGTTTTCACTATTGAGTAGTATGTTGGCTGTGGATTTATCATATAGAACCTTTATTATACTGAGGTATGTTCTTTCTATTACAGTTTTATATATAGGTTTTAATCATAAATCAGTGCTGAATCTTATCAAATGTTCTCTTTGCACCTATCAATATGATAATATTAATTATTGTTGCTGATGTAGTGTATTACATTAATAGATTTGCATAAATTGAACCATCCTTGCATCCCAGTATAATTTTCGTTTGGTTGCGATGGTTGGTCCTTTTGTTAGATTGTTAGATTCAGTTTGTTAATAATATTTTAGGATTTTTTCATCTACATTTATCAGAGATATTGGTCTGTAATTTTCTTAGTAACAAGTTTCTTTTGGTATCAGTGTAATGTTGGTCTCACAGAAAGCATTTGGAAGTGCTCCAATTCTTAAATTGTTTGGAAGACTTTGAGAAAAAAATACGTATTAACTCTTCTCTGAAGTTTCAGTAAAACTCACTAGTAAAGTCATCTGGCCCTGGACTACTATTTCTGGGGAGACTTCTAATTATTTTTTCAAACTTCTTTCTTGTTATGGTCTTTTCACATTTTCTGTTCTTCCTGTTTCAGTCTGAGATGACTGTATGATTCTAAATATATGTCCATGCCCTATAAGTCATCCAATTAATTGGTATATAGTTGTTCACAGTCATCCCTAATGATGCTTTGTATTTCTGGGTGTCCATTGCAATGTCATCCTGTTCATTTTCAATTCTAATTAGTAGAGTTTTTTTCTCTTTTTTTCATAGTGTGTCTATTCAAAGGTTTGTCAATTTCATTTAATTTTTTAAAGAACCAACTTTCGACTTCATTGATCTTCTGAATTGTCTTTTAGACTTCTGTTCTGCTTATTTCTCCTGAATTTTTGTCATTTCCTCATTTCTGCTGACTTCTCCCTTCAACTGTTGTTCTTTGTCTAATTGCTTTATGTGTAGACATAGGTTATTTATTTGTATCTTTTTGTATTTCTTGAGGCACACCTAGATTACTATAAATTGCCCTCTTAGTACAACTTTTGCTGCATCCCATAAATTCTGGTAGCTCTTGTCTTCATTCTTGCTGTCTCTATTTTTTTTTTCAATTTCTTCTTTGATCCCCTTTTTACCCAAGGGTCATTCAGAAGTATGTTGTTCAGACTGCACACATTTTTCCGATTGATTTCTAGTTTTATGCCATGTTATCAGAGAAGATACTTGATATGATTTCAATTTTTTTATTTGCTGAGACATGTTTTGTTTCCCAACATATGACCTCTCCTTGAGAGTGCTCCATGAGCCACAAAAAAAAGTGTAAATTCTGCAATGGTTTCATGAAGCGTTCAGTAAATGTTTATTAAACCCATCTGTTCTAATTTCTCATTTAAAGCTAGTGTTTCTCTGTTAATATTCTGACTGGTTGACTTGTCTATTGCTGTTATTGGTGTGCTGAAGTCTCCTACAATTATTATATAGTTGTCAATATCTCTCTTTAGTTCTGCTAATAATTGCTTTATATATTCTGATGCTTCTTCATTTGGTTCATATATGTATTAATAAGCATTATGTCTTATTGTTGAATTGACCCCTTAATGATTATTTAATGTCCATCCCTGTCTTTTGTTACCTTCTTTAGTTGCAAGTTTATTTTATCTGATATATGTATGGCTGTCCCTGCGTTTTCAGGTTACCGCTTGATTGTAAGATTATCTTCCAGCCATTGAGTTTGAGCTGTTTTATCTTCGAAATGTAGGTGAGTTTCCTGCATGCAGCAGAAAGTTTTTAATCTATTTGCTCGCTTTGTGCCTTTCAATTGGTGAGTTCAATCCATCAACATTTGAGGTCATTATTGATATGTAACAAATTTTTTGCCATTTTGTTCAGTTTGGGGACATACTGTTGCAGACAATACCTTGGTTCTTCACTTTTTCTCTTCTCGGGTGCTTTGAAAGCATTTATGTCTTGTTTGGTTTCTTTTTTTATTTTATTTATTTTTTTCTACAGGTTTAAATTTTGAGGTTGCCTTAGGGTTTGAATAGTTTTCTGTGCCTATAATACGTTTTTGACATGAAAGCAAGTTGGTCTTGAGATCCTTCTAGCAGTCCACATTGCTTCTCTCCTCTGCCACACACATACACACGCATCTCTGTGTGTGGATATATATATATATATTTTTTTATATATATGTAATTATATATATATGTATATTTAAGGAGAGGTGCAAGCAGGAATGAAGGTATGAGTAAGCAGGCAGGCAAACAGAGGACAAGAGAAAGAAGTATATTGTTTTCATTTATCTTATTCAATTGTTCATCTTAGTTTCCCCTTAGTCCTTGGTCTTAAACCAGGGACCCTGAGATGTATGTGGACTGTGCTGCAGTGGACTAATTCACTTCGCCACCAAAGCATACCTCATTTTATGTTTTTGATGTCTTGCTATTTCTAGGTAGGGTTTCTTTTCATTTTATAGGACTTCTTTTAGTATTACTCATAGGCTTTTTCTCTGGTGATGAATTCCTCTAACTTGTTTTTTTTCTGTAAAGCTCTTTATCATTCCATCGATTCTAAGTGATAATCTAGCAGGGTACAGTATCCTTGTTGGAAGTCCTTTTCTTTCAGCCCTTTGAATATGTCATGCCATTCCCTTCTGGCCTATAAAGTTTCAGGTAAGAAATCTGCTTGTGGGTGCTCCTTTGTATGTAGCTAACTTTCTTCTAGCTACTTTTAAGATTCTCTGTCTTGTATGTTCAACATTTTAATGCCAATATATCTTGGTATAGATCTATTTGCATTTCTTTTGTTTGGAACTCTTTTAGCTCCTGGATCTGGAGGTCTCTTTGCTTTCTCAAGTAAGCTATTTTTCTTCAATGCAGTTTCTACCCTTCTCTCTTTTCTTCTGGGATCCCTATGATGGAAATGTTTTTCCTTTTGATGCTATCCCATAGGTCTTGCATTTTTTCTTCATTTCTTTTCACTCTATTTTTTTTCTCTTTGATGATTTACTGGGGTGAATTTCCAATGCCCTCTCTCCTAGTTTGCTGGTTCTTTTGGAGGCTTCTTCCAGCTTTCTATTGAACTTCTTAACTGTGTTTTTAAACTCAGTTATTGTGTTCTTTAACTCCATATATTCTTTTTAGAACAACTTCATATTTTCTCTATCTTTGCTGTAGTTCGTTTTATTCCTCCATTGCTTTTCCAATTGTAGTGAGTGTAATTAAAACTGTTGCTTTAAAGTCTTCATGGGGTAGTTTACCTAATTCTGTTGTATTCAGTTTTCCCCTTGGGTTTTGTTTGCCCATGATTTTGCATATATTTTTCTGCCTCTTTTATCTGTTTGGCATTATTTGTTTATTTCTATGAATTAAGCTTCCCTGGTGTAACAATCTGGTGCTGAGTTTTCAGTTTGCACAATATAAGCCTTGGTGTTGATCTGGTATGCTGGGATCCTTTAACTGTGTGATCTCAGCACTTGTCGGTAATGTTGAAACTCTAAAGTCCACTCCTTATTGATGTCAGAGGATCCACCTTACCGTGTTGGAGTTGGCGTAGGGAATGCAGACATTTGCTCCAGAGTCACAGACATAAACGACAAGATACAGAGGGAGAGAGTTAAGGGCCCAGTCTGCAAATGGGTTGCAGTCCCAACAGAGGCCACAGAATAAAGACAGTTGGGAACTGGTCTTCAAGGTCACACTGCCCTCTGAAAATCCCTCAATCCTCTAGAGGAGTGGTAGTCCCAGCAGGGGAATACTAAATAAACCCTGAGGACTGGGGGTGGAAGTTCTAGAAGTACCAACCAGATATTAATGTTGCTTAACTGTAGCCTCAGGCTAGGGGAAACTCTTTTGAAAAGGCAGCTCTGAGAATACCAGTTTCTCACAAGTGGCTACAAGCAGAGAGTATGAGAACTTTTCCCCTGGCACTTTTTTGCATTGGTGGCTTCCACTGCCTGTACTGCATAAAAGCAATGTCTCCATTCCTGCCTGTAACTTCCCATTTAAAAAAAGACATTGGATCATATTCTTTATTCCATTACTATGGCATGTTGCATTAATCCATTTTTGTATATGGGCACAAATTTGTATTTCTTGGATAAACACCTCTCGATGGTGATGTATAATCATTTTTATATGTTGCTAGATTCGGTTGGCCAGTATGTTGTTGTGGTTTTTGTCTCTATTGCTTAAAAATGTTGGTCTCTGGTTTTCTTTTTGTATGCTTTCTTTTCTTTTTTATATCAGTATAATATTTGCCTTATGGAAAGAGGAGGGAAATGTTCTTTCTTATTCTATTAATTTGGAAGAATACTTGAATTATTAGTTTTAATTTTTCTTTAGATATTTGATGGAATTCACCAGTAAAGCCATCCAGGCATATGCCTTACTTATTGGGAGATTTTCTTTTTAATGACAAATTGAACCACTTTATTTGTTGTAAGTCTTCATATATTTTCTTTTATTTGCAAGTGACACATGATACCTTGTATGTTTCTAGGAATTTGTTCATTCATGTAGAATGCTTGATTTAATAGCATGCAATTAGTTAAAGCAATCCCCTATAACTCATTTTATAGCTATCATGCTCCTTTTTATCCATGTTTTTACTAATTGTTTCTTCAGTCTTTATTCTAGCAAAGGTTAATAAATGTTAGAGATATTTCCAAAACACCAACTTTTTGTCTTTCCAATGCTATTTTTATTTTAATATAGGCATAATACTTATAAATTTTTGTTCTAAACACTGCTTTTACTATACCACTGAAATGTTTATTTTGCTAGGTTTCCATCTAATTTACTCAAAATATTTCTAATTTCCCTTGTGATTTACTCTCTAAGCAATTGGTTGTTTAAGAACGCATTTTCAAAGTAAAAGGTGCAGTCTGGAATAGAGGTGAGCAGGCAGGCAGGAAGAGAAAGCAAGGAAAAGAATTCGTATTTTTTATTTAGTTGTTCATCTTGGTTGTTGCCCCCAGCCCCAGGTCATGATCCCTGTCCTTGGAATGTATGTGGACTGTGCAAGTCAGAGTCCATAGATTTAATAACTAAGCCACCAGGGCACACCTAAGAATACGTTTTTAAAATTCTCACTTACTGCAAATTTCTTGCAAGCTCCTTTTTGATATTAATTTTTATCTTTTTCCCATTGTTTTAGGAAAATATACTTTATATGATTTCAATTCTTTAAGATGTATTAATAGTTGCTCTATGATGATATATATGATATATTTGGGAAGTGTTCTAAGTGCGCTTTTACAGACATTTGTTAGGTCAAGTTCTTTTATAACACTGTTCAAATTTTTCGTTTCTTCATTAATTTTCTATTTGTTTCAATATGCTATTGAAAGTTGGGTGTCAAATTCTCCAAATATTATTGTGGAATTGTCTACTTCCTTTACTTATGTCAATTTTTGCTTCATATATTTTATGACTCTCTTCTCAGATAAATGTATACTTAAAATTGATATATCTTCTTGATAGAGTGACACTCAACAATATAAAATATTCTTCATCTCTAAAGTTGCTTTTGTAATTGTTTATTTTGTCGTATATTAGTAAAGTAATTCCAGATCTCTTTAGTTAATAATTACATCTTTTTACATTTAGCATAAAAAGTATATCTTCTAGATGACAAATACTCATATTTTATTCATTCTGCCATTTAATGCCTTTCCATTAACATTTAATATATTTACAAGTAGTGTGATTATTTACAAAGTAGATTTATATCTACATATTGCTGCTACTTTCTAGATGTCTTATTTAAATTTCATCTTCCTTGTTCCCTTACTTCCTGTTTCTATTTTAAATCAGTATTTTATAGAATGCCATTTTGCTTTCCTTGTGCATTTTCTTTTTTTTTTTTTTTGGTTATTTTCTTAGGATAGTCTTAGGTATTACAATTAACATTGCAATGTATAACAATCTACCCTGGAACACTAACAACAATTTCAGAAATAGAATACTTTGCTCCTCTATAGCTGTGTCTCTCTCCTTTGTGCTACTATTATCATACAAATTAGTCTTTTTGTAATTTATGAATTTATACAGAAGATTCTTTATTATTACTTTATGAAGTTCTGTTAAATCAGATAGAAGAATAACATTATATCAAACCAAAATACTTCTACATTGTCTTTTATATTACCTTTGTACTTATCTTTACTGCTATTTCTTTGTGTGTGTGTGTGTGACTGTAAGTTACTGCATAGTGTCTTTTTATTTCATCCGGAAGGACTCCTTTTAGTATTTCTCATAGGACACATTTATTAGCAACAAGTTCTCTTAACTGTAGCTTAGTGGGAACATCTAATTTCTCCTTTGTTTTTAAAGAATAACTGCTGAGTATAGTATTGTTGACTGACAATGTTTTTTTTTTTTTCATAATCCCATGCTTTCTGGCCTCCATGTTTTTTGGCAAGAAATCAGTAAATCTATTTGTCTTCATATTTTGATGGATTTTGTTTCTAATTGCAGATCTTTATTATAATTGCGGTCAATGGATGTCTTGGACATGTAGATGAATGTTTTTCTTAAAATACAAGAATTATTTTGCCATAATTTCTTCAAATATTCTTTCTGTCCCCTTTGCATCACACCCCTTCTTTAGGACATCCCTTTTGCGTATGTTGGTACAGTTGATTATGTCTAACAGGTTTCTAAGGCTCTCTTCTTTTTTCTACAGAATATATTATGTCAATTGATCTACCTTCATATTTGCTGATTATTTCTTCTGCTATTGTGTATGTACTGTTGACCTAGTTAAACTTTATTTCAGTCTTTGGACTTTCAAATCCAGGATTGCTTTTTATAATTTATGTTTTTGTTGATATGACCTATTTGGTGGAATATCATATTCAATTTTCCCCTGGTTCTTTTCAAACATTTCTTTTATTTCTCTGACCATATTTAACATACCTTAAAGTCTTCGTCTAGTAACTACTGTCTGTAGCTTTCTCAAATACAGTTCTCTGGGTCTTAGAATTTACAAGCTGGCTACCAGAAACTTTTGTTTTCCAGAAGGTGGCACCATAGGTCAATGTTTTCTTTTTCTGTCCCTCACAGACAGTTTCCTGTGTTCTAAACACACTGTCTGCCAGAGCTCTATATGTTTCAGCTAACACGGAGCCATACAGAGAGTGGGGGGAGATGTGGGGTTAGCACTGGTACATTGGGTTCCCAGAACCTAGTAGGGAGACCCCTGAAAGTTAAGCCTCCTCTTGGGATGACTGGACTTTTTCAAATTCTCTTTTGTGCATGGACATCTTCTACACAAACACCCAGGTTTTTTATAACTGCAGCAACAGGAATCTGAGCAAGTTCATTGACTCGTATGGCTTCAATACCAGCACTGAGGTCTGTAGTTCTCTTACAAGATGTATAAATTGAGTGATGGTCCTTTCAGGTCCCTTGGTATTCATACTAGCTCCCACAACTCCTAAAACAACACTTTAGTTCTAGGTGGATGTCTATTCTGTTACTTAAAAAGGGAGATTAAAAAGAGCCATCTTAGGCTGCTGCGAAACTGGTGTCATGCCCATATCTCTGAGAAATACTGTTCTGTACTTTGCTTGTGATGTCTTCATCTTGTTTTGGGATCAGTGGGATACTGACTTCCTGGGATAAGTTTGGAAATGTTCTTTAAATCTTCATTTTTTTGGAAGAGTTCGTGAAGAATAGTTGTTATTTATTTTAGGTGTTTGACAGAAATCAGAGGTGAAGCTATCTGGCTTTTGTGAATAGTTTTCGGTTACTAATTAATCTGTACTTTGTAAGGGTTATTCACAGTGTCTATTTGTAATCTATTTGCTTTGTGTCTTTAGAGAAATTTGAGTGCTTCATCTAAGTTGCTCGTTTATTGATATGCAATTATTAATATTATAACTTTATACTCCTTTATTTCTGGAGGGTCAGTCATTTATTGTAACAATTTGAGCACTGATTCACTCAATCTCTTTCCCTTCTCCCTTCTTTTCCATTGATCAATCTAGCTAAAGGTGTGACCATACATTTTTTTCCCCAAAACTGGACAGAATGCTTATTATGAATAGAGCTCTTCCTTTTGGACTGTTGTGTCAGCAAACATCTAGCACCTGAATTTTGACATACTGTTTGGTCATGCATTTTTAGCGTCTCAAAACCAGCTTTGTTTTCGTTGATTTTCCCCATTACTTTCTTACTTTTTATTTCAGCTCTAATATTTGTAATTTCTTCATTCTGCTTGTTTTAGGTTTAGCTTACTGTTTTTTTTCAAGTGTGCTACACAGAAGCTTAAGTTGTTGATTTGAGAATATTTTTTTCTTAACGCAGCCATTTGAAACAATAAATAAACATCCATACTCATTTAACTTCATCTCATAAGTTTTGCTATGTTGCGTTTTATTTATCTAAAAAAACTTCACATTTCCCTTTTTACTTCTTATTTGTCCCATTATCTATTTAGGTGTGTATTGCTTAATTTCAACATATTTGTGAATTTCCCAAATTCTCTTATCTTACTGGTTTCCAAGCTTATTCCCTTGTGTCCAGAGAACATACTTTATATTGTTTTCTACTCTTTTAAATTTATTGAGAATTGTTTTTGGCTTAGAATTGAATCTATCCTGGAGAATGTGCCAGGTGCACTAGAATATGTATTCTGTAAATATATTTCAGGGCTAATTAAGATTGCTATATATATCTTATCAAAATCAGCTTTAAATACGTGCTAACTTAATTCAAGAAAGATATAGAAACATTTCTATCTCCCTTTTTGAAGGGCATTGTTGTTATACATATTACAACAATAAACAAAGATATCCTACTGTAGTTGTAACTTTATATAAAAAATTATTTCTCTTAAAGAAGCTGAGAGGGAAGAGAGCAAATACATGTATATTTATATTTATAGCTTTGTATTATATTATATATATAACTTGCTATATTAATCTTATTATTTTAAGCTGTTTTCCTTTTTGTGTATGGATTCAAGTTAGTATCTAGAATCATTACCTTTGCTCATTACATCTTTGCTTTCACCTACCTCCTTTCTGCTATTATTGCTAATCATGTTACATTTCTATAGGGTATATGGTAACAATATTTTTATATGTATATTTCTATGCAGTTTTTCCTTTAATCAGTTTTACTTCACTGAATATATACATTTATGCTTTTTGTAATTAAAAAATTACCATTACAAATGTTTTTGCACTTTCTGTACATTTGCATTACTGAGGGCACTTCCTGCCAGTCTGAAGAATTTCATTTAAGATTTCTTGTAAGAGAAATCTACCTTCTGGGGAACATTATATCAGGGAAGTTCTTTATTAGGCTTTTATTATTCAAACTAGTTATACTCCATGTGGGATGTTTTGTTCACATTTTTTGTTAGCCGCTTTATCAGTGTTCTCTACTTGATGCTACATTGTCATAGTTTTTCTGTCTTACTCATGTTTTGCTTTAGTTCTTCAAGCATATTTATAATGTCTATTTTGATAAACCTGATTTCTTTTCACTCTTACGAGTGCTATATTTGATCTGCTTTCATTCTGGTGTATATGTCATATTTTCTTTTTTTTTTGCTGGTCATATAATGTTGTTGCCTCTGATATCATTAGATCATTAGTGTCACCTGTTAGTTTTCAATGTTGCCACTGGTTCAGAGAGCAGCATAAAAATAGAATCAATTCTTATCTTTCATGAGACCTACTCTATATTTTCTAAGGTTTTTTTATGATATTCTACTAAAAAAACTGCACTATGGCATCACATGAGTTTGAGGTGTGCATCATTATAAATCAAGAGCAGTGGAGACTACATTAAGTTCGCAACTAAAAGTTCATTTCTATCCTTAACCATACTATTTACCCTTTAGATCAATGTAGTCATACCCCTTACCCCTTCCCTCTGGTAATCACTGATTTGGTTTTATAGTCTGAAAGTTTATTTTGCTCTTATTTAATTAATTCATATATTTTGTTGCTCTATGTACTACATGAGCGAAATCATACTGTGTTTTTCTTCATCTGAATTATTTCACTAAGCATGCTACCCTCTAGATCCATTCATGTTGTTGGAAATCGCAATGTTATCTATCTATCCATCTATCTCTATATATACATATATATGTACATATATATGTAGGAAATATATATATCTACCTGAGTAGTGCTCAGTGTTGTATATATATATCGCATCCTCAGTATCTAATCATCTGTTGATAGGCACTTAGATTATTTCCAACTCTTAGTCATTGCAAATAATGCTGCAATTTAAATAGTGGTTCATATATATCTACAAATTAGTGTTTCTATATACTTCTCGTAAAGTCCCAGAGATAAGATAACTAATCGTATAGAATTTCTTTTTTTAATTTTTAGAGGAATTTCCATAATGTTTCCTATATTAACTTTATCAATTCACATCCTCATCAACAGTGTTAAAGGGTGTCTTTTGGATAATAGGCATTTTTACAAGTACTAGGTGATGCTTCATTGATATTTTTATTTCCATTTCCCTAAAAATAAGATATGATGAACATCTTTTCATGTCTGAGGGTGATATGAAGGTCTTCTTTGTAGAAGTGTCTATTCAGATCCTCTATCCATTTTTTTAATTGGGTTCTTTTTATCTTATTGATTTTATGAATTCTTTATAGTTTTGTTATTAATCCTTTATAAGATAAATGACATACAAACATCTCCCATTCACTAGGGTGCCTGTTCATTTTGATGAGAGTTTCTATTGCTGTTCAGAAGAGTTTTTTGTTGTTGTTTGATACAGTCTCATTTGTTTATTTTTGCTTTTGCTTTGCTAACCATTGGAGTCAAGTCCCCAAAGAAACCTTTAAAGCAAATGTCAAGGAGATTATTGTCTGCATTCTTCTGTGTATTTAAGGTTTTTAGCTTCACCGTCAGATTTTTAATCTATTTTGAATTATTTTTGTACAGTGTTAGATAATGATTTACTTTTATTTTTCTGATATGGCTATCAAGTTTTCTAAGCACCATTTAGTGAAGAGACTTTCCTTGCTTCATTGTATGATCTTGGTTCCTTTGTCATAGTTGTCTGTGTATGTATGCATTTATTTTCGGACTCTCGATTGTGTTCCATTGATCTGTGTGTTTATATTCCAACACCATGCTCTTTTGAGTGCAATCACTTGAAGCATGGTTTGAAGTTTGAGAGTGTGAGCCTCCATCTTGTTCATTTTTCTATTCAGGGTGTTTGATGGTTCCAAATAAATTTTTTTAATTTTCTCTATTTCTGTGAAGAATGACATACTATAAAATGCAGTCATGAGCATGGAATACCTTTCTATTTCTTTGTGTCTTCCTCTGTTTCTTTTAACAATATCATAGTATTCAGTGTACAAGTTTTTTGCTTCTTTGGTTAAATTTATTCCAAGATATCTAACACTTTGTGGTGCAATTGTAAATGGGAACATTTTCCTGATTTCTCTTTTTTTATCGAAGAGATATTTCATTTTGACATTAACTTGTTTTTAGCTAGACATAATAACAATTTTACATTTACATACAGCACCATAGGTTTACCAATATCCCCTCATTATTTCTCTCCCTTCTTTTACAGTTGATTCCTTCTATCCCATTTCCCCCACTACTCCCCCATCACTTTCATATCATTTGATTTGCCTTTTTGTCTCCCACCACTAAGAATTCATAGTTATTTATAGTAGTTCTCTTCTCTCTCTCTTTCTTTTCAAGCTTAGTGTTATTTAATTAATGTTATTCATTTGGTTTTTATCTCTATACACATCATTTGAGTGCTATCATACAGTGTCTGTCTTTCTCCTTCTGGCTTATCTCAGTAAGCATAATTCCAAGTCTGTCTATGTTTTTGCAAATGGCAGGATTTCTCCCTTTTGATGGCTGCATATCATCCCATTGTGTGTGTGTGTGTGTGTGTGTGTGTGTGAGTGTGTGTGTGTATATATATATACATCATATGATTTTTCTTTGTGCTAGTTATTTGCATATAGAAACAGAACAACTTTATATTAATTTTATAGCTTGCCACTTTACTGTATTAATTTATTCTTTCTGACACTTTTATTGGAGTTTTGCATATTTTCTATGTATATTTCACCATTTGCAAATAGTGATAACTTTACTTCTTCTTTTTTAATTTGAGTAAGTTTTATATATTTTATTGTCTAATTGCTCTGGCTAGGGCTCCCAAAATTATACTGAATAATAGTGGGTGGAATGAACATCTTTGTCTTCTTCCTGATCTTAGAGAAAAGCTTTCAGTTTTTTCTCCATTGGTATGATGCTTGCTGTGGGTTTGCCATACATGGCCTTTATTACATTAAGGTACATTCTTTCTATACTCATTTTTTTGGAGGTTTGATAATAAATGGATGCTGAATCTTGTCAAATGCCTTTATCTGCATCTATTAAGAAGACCATATATTTGTACTTAACTTTTGTTGGTGTAGTATATCACATTGATTTCTGTATGTGGAACTATCCTTGTATTCTTCAAATAAATGTCTTGATCATGGAGTATGATTATTTTAATGTATTGTTGAATTTGGTTTGCTGGCATTTTATTGAGGGCATTACATCTATGTACTTTAAATAATTTGGTCTATAGTTTCCTTTTTGTTTTATTATTGCTTAGTTTTGGAATCGGGGTAATGTTGACGTCATAAAATGTGTTTGAAAGTTTCTTCTTTGTAATTATTATGAAGAGTTTGAGAAATATTGGTATTAATTCTTTTATAGTTCAGTAAGATTTATTAGTACAGACATCTGGTCCTAGGCTTTTGATATTGAAGAGGCTTATGATTATCAGTTTCTTTATTTCTAATTGGTGTACTAAGATTTTTTTTTATTTCTTTCTGATTCAGTCTTGGAACGTTGTAGGTTTCTAAGAATTTGTCCAGTTCTTTTTAAATTGCCTGACTTGTTAACATACGGATCTTCATAATACTCTTTTATAGATGTGCTTTGGTGGCTCAGGTGCTCACCCCATGTCTGGAGAGTAATCTGTATACAATCCAAGACCCACGTTCACAGTCCGGGGGTCAGGCTGGGGATGATCAACTAAAACAAACAACTTCTCCATTCTTGTCTGCTACCTGCCTACCTTCATTCCTGCTCACCTTCTTTCCTTTAAAACAATAATACTCATAATCTTTTTCATTTCTGCATTATCTGTTTTTTCTCTTTTGTTTTTGATCTTTGAATTTTTTTTATCTCCATTTCATTTATTTCTGCTCTGATAATTTAAGTTTATTTCATTCTACCACTTTTGCCTTTGCTTTTTTTTTATTTGTTCCTTAATGCATAAACTTAGACCCTCTTATTTGTGATTCTTCTTCTTTCTTGATGAAGGCTCCAAACTTCCTTCTTAGTGCCATGTGGGTTGCATCCTATAGGTACAGTCATGTTTTCCATTGCTATTGTCTCCAGGTATTTTTTTTTTTTATTTCACCTTTGATTTTTCTCACTTAACCAACATTTGTTCAGCATGTTGTTTAGTCTCAACATATTTGTGTTTTCACTCCCCTTTCTTCTTTAGGTTGGCTTCTAGTTTCACACCATTGTGATCAAAGAAGATGTCTGATGTAATTTCAGTCTCCACAAACTTACTAAGACTTGTTTTGTATCCCACATGCAGTCTTTTCATCAGAATGTACATGAGCACTTATACAAAAAGTGTGTTCTGTTCTTTTTGAGTAGAAGATTTTTAAAAATCTATGTAATCCTCTCATCTAATTTGTTATTCAAAGTCATTGTTTCCTTGTTGATTTTATATCTGAGTGATGTGTTTCTTGTTGTAAGAGGAGTGTGTAGGTCCCCTATCAGTGGAACTCTGTAAATACTACAAAAATCTGAATTTTTGCTTTTACTCTCCTCTACTCTTTAAATTTGGACTCTCTTTTTCCCCCATGCATAATAATCTCTATGTTACCTGTTACAAGAGAAGCCCCATTTTACCCAAATCTTGAATTTCTGTCTAGGACCCAGGAGTCCAACAATTCTCAGATTCTCAGGATATTGCTCTATTCCTATTGTCTTTTGCACCTGCATCTTCAAACTCTCTCTCCTGAATATTTTCCCAGTAAAATATAAAAGGTATTCAACTGTCTGATTTTAGTATTAAGACAATTCACTATCTACATTCAACTATGTGCATTCATCTTCCTTATTTCTCATTATCTTATATAATCAAATATTCATTTTGATCACTTTTTATATCCAATTAACAATTCTGCTCTTTTGCTACCTAAAACTTTTCATCTCTGTCAATCCCCTTTCACGTTTTGTATAGGACTTGATCATTTCTGCCACACAGTCATACTATGATCTCTTGTAAGCAAAAGCAATAATCATTCTTTAGTCCTAGTATAATTCTTCCAGCTATTCTGACTTCCTTCCTCAGAGAACTTTATCCATCATTTGTAAACTTTCTTTTCTGTATCCCTAAACTCTTCCATTCCACTCATTCACCTTTCATGCATAAGCACCTTGAACATAATTGTAGCTTCCTCCATCTTCATTACTTTACGAATAGTGTAAACAAGGACAAATAATTACCATCTAGTCTTCTAAACTCTTGGCTGAAACTCCATGTATAGAAGACACATTAATAAGAGAAAGCAAATAAATATATATCAACATATATACCTCATAAATACGTGAGAAATACCCAGAAAACTGAGTCACTCTTCAAGATGGCCCAATGGACCACCTTAAATATTGTCTCCAGCTAAAGACAAAGATATTTGGGGTGAGGTGTGGTGAGACTTTATTAAATAAGTTAATTGAAATTTGGGGAGGTTGCCAATAAAAGCTAAGAACAACAAGATTTAAGTGTGTGTCTTCCCTAATAAGATTGTCTTCTAATTTGGAGTTATCCTTGTGTTTCTGGTATAGAGAGTGAGACACTTAAAATGGACATTCTCTTTACAAATCTGAATTTCCCTTACCAAAGGGTAACTTCTACTCTGTTTTCTGAGCTTCTCCTTATCTTCGACTTCAAAAAGCAATCCATATGTAAAAGAGGAATATTTTCTGGGTCATATATTTTGCTGTACTTCATTAGTAATGTGGTCATGTTTCAGTGCTACGTTGCTGTTACTTCTTCAAGACTTCAGCCACAGTTTAGTTGACACCAGGACCTCCTTCACCCTTATCTCCACAAATTATTATCCAAATGTATTCTTTCTTTTTAAAGGAAAGGTACAGACAGGAATGAAGATGAGTAGGCAGGGAAGAAGGAAGAGAGAAGAGAAAGAATCACTTTTTAAGATTTAGTTATTCATCTTGGTTGTTGTTTACCCCCTCCACTCCCCACATCCCCAACTGCACCACAGCCTACCCCACCACCAAAGGCCCACCTTAGAAAGTGTACAAGGGTCCTTGGGCTGCATGCAGAAAACTTTCGGTCAGAGACGGTGGATGGAACTTCTAGTACACCAGGAGACACCACCAATGCATATCTTAAAAACTCTGAGCATTCCTTTGTTAGCCTGTGGATTGTCTTCTCTTTTTACTGTTTACCTTTTTCCTCTTAGGCCTCAGAGTTATTTAAGGTCTTCTCTTTACCATTGCCATTGCAGCAGCTATCCTTTAATCTTTCTTTTTCCTACTCTTCTCAAAGCTAGAAACTCCTTGAAGTTCAAAGCTGACACTAAACTTGAGGCTGAATTTGATAATCTTCTCACTACACCAGCCTTATTTCTTTGCCGAAGAATGCAAAATGCTTCTCTCTTCAATTCTGTCACACTTCTTTTCGTCTTCTATGTTCACCTCTGAAAATAGCTCCTTAATCCTCTACTGTCAATTTCCATATTCAAGGAACTCACTCTTATTACATAAGGCAAAGGATAGCTCACATCAGCTTAATGCTTTTTATCCTTCTAGGTATCCGTGAAAAAATTCTTCTCCATGACACACTCATGAAAGATTCTTCTGAAATATTCTTGTAGTTTAGCAACAATTCCTCCAATCTTTTGATTTTTGACTATACTGTTCCAGGAAACTTAGTCTACAATCTCTCTTCTTTTGAAGCAGTATTCGTTATTCATCTCTTGACAATTAGTTTCTTGTCTTCAATTCACTGTAATTGCTCTCTAAAATCACCAGTGACTTCATTTTTAAAAACAGAGATGTTTTCAATTCTAGACCCCTCTGAGACATCTGATGCTAATGAGGATGACTTCTTCAGAATATTGCCTTCTTTTGCCTATTGCAATATAATTTATTGTTGTATTGCATTATGTATGCTATTATACATATAATACTGAATTATTACAAATTTTGCAGATGTTAATGTTTTTGCAGGGTATTTTCTGTTGTCTTTTTTAAAGGAAAAGTGCAGACAGGAATGAAAGTGAGCAGAGGCAGGCAGGAGGAAAACACTTTATTTATTGGATCATCTTGATTGTGTGCCACCCTCCCCATCCCAGGATGCAGACCTGAGTCCCTTGGGATGCATGTATGTACACTTTGCTATCAGCTGAAGGCAGATAACCAAACCACTACTCCACCAGGTCGTGCCATAGCAATTTTGATCTTACTAGAAGATATCAAAAGTTTTTTAGACCAGGTTCACACATGCCCTGACAATGACAAACATGTAAGAACTGCTGTCTGGCCAAGAAGAGACTGTAAAACACTATCAGTTGTAAGAGCCATGTAAGGGAGAACCAGTAATTTTTCCTCCGCTCTTCTGATTTCTTGACTGAGACACCCCTGTAATAAACAATGGATTAACAGAAGAAAAACAACATTTAATAACATGATTACCTACTATATACAGGGGAGATATACAGGAAAATTGAGAAAATCATAGAAAGGGCCTAAGCCATTCCCTTATACACCATCTTCAGCTAAAGACAAAAAATGTTGGCGGGAGGAGATGGGATGGTCAGTAATGGGAGGTTACCAAGAAAGCTACAGTAAACAAAGATATGATTGTTGTACAAATTTAAGTTACTGCTTTCTCTGTTGGTAAGAGTTTCTTATATACATATACATAATATTATTTTATATATTTTTATTTGTATATATTGTATACTTATATATTATATATTTTATTTATATTAATTAATACATATAAGATTTTACATCTACATATATAATGTGACTGATATTTTAAAAATATAGAGAACTCACAAGATTCAACAGTAAAAAACATTCTATTAGAAAAATGACAAAAGTCAAGAACATATATTTCACTAAAGAGGATATCCTGAAGAAATAAACAAAACAAATTTTAAAAACCATGAAAGGATATTCAACATCACTGGGAAATTAAAGCTCAAATCATAATAATATGTACTGCTTGCCTATAAAAATGGATAAAATATAAAATAGTAATAAAACAAAAACACTGGTGATGTGCAGGAAGACCAAAGCACTCTTACATTGCTGCTGAAAATGTAAAATTGTACAGCCACTTTAAAAAATTCTTGGCACTTTCTTTTAAAACTCAGTATGTCTTAACAAATCATTCGGTAATTGAACTTTTGGACATTTATTTCAGACTAATAAAAATTTTATTTAAGAAATTTTCATAACAGTTCTATTCATTATAACCCCAAACTGGGAACAACTCACATTCCCTTTAATGAATAAATTGTTAGAATGATACATCCACAGTACAGACTAAGGATAAGATTTTCTAAGAATTGAAAATACTTCATCTCATACAAAGGGGGCATCTTACGAATGGAGATCTCCCTTATAAATGCAAATGTGTCTTTCAAAAGGGTAACATATTTAATTTTCAAAGTTTTTCCTATGTCTGCTTGTTTCTTAAAAATAATCTGCCTAAAATAACACATATAACAAAGAGACATATTTTTGAAGTGGTAGATTTTTCTCTTCTAGAGACACATTACACTTTCAAAAATATTAAAATGAAAGAAATGTGCATCCAAGAATCATTGGCATATTGTATTATTATCTAATAGTTTATAAAGAACACTGATCTTTGCTGCTTGAATTAAAGGCTTTAGGAAAGAATAGGAACTTTTCAATATATTCTCTGAACTTAGTTGCCGTCTTTCAAGTAAAATCACTACACCAAGTTATTCTGTATCTTTTATAAAGCTATAATAAGATAATGCATGTAAAGTACGCAATGCTAATAAAGTATGAGAGGCAGCACTCAATGAATGAGAATTAATAGTAGTAATCATAAGAGTAGTAGCAGTACTCATTGTAGAAGTAGTAACCTGATATTTTCAATAAAAACTTGAACTATAACTATGTTACTGAATTCAGTGATTTTAAAATGCTAAGAATCTATATGCTTATGGAAGTTATTTCTCTCTGAGTTTAAGTAAACAATAATAGTCACTTTTCAGAGTTTTTTGAGAGCTAAATGAGATATGTATGCAGAACATTTGACTATTCATTGCTTGAAGTAGTACCTGATATTTTCAGCAGAAAATGAATCATAACTTATCCTCATTTTTTCTAAAATCTAAAGAAGTTGTTATAGATTTAATGAAGCTAATTTCAGAAAGATTAAGTGACTGTATTTAATTATTCCTTCTTTCTGTGTTTTTATTCTGAATTAAGTGAGACATATATGAAAGTCTATAATTATAAAAGACTTGACATTGTATGACAAATAGGATGTATTCAGTAAAAGGTGATTATTTTTAAAGCACTTGTTATTTGTACCTGCTATTTTCAATGGTACTTGATTATCACTTTGTCCCCTTTGCCAAATCAAGGGTGTTAAAAATATACAAATTTGCTGCATTATACTTGATAAACTTAGTTAACTTTTCTGAAATTAACTTCACCAAGTAACATGTGCCTTTCGGAATTTTTATGATAATGAATGAGATAATGCATGAAAAGTATTTTGTTGCTTTTATTGATGCTGTTTATATTTGCCTGACCTCTATAACATCACATGAATTTCTACTAGTAGGCAAACATGAAGTGTTGAGAAGGAATTTACACATGTACTGAACTTAACTCCCCAGGTTTTACATAACTTCATTCATTAACAGACAGCAGTTCTCAAAATCTTTGGTGTCACGACCTCTCAGTACTCTTCAAAGATCCCAAAGAACTTTTGTCTGTGTTGGCTATGTTTATTGTACTCAGAATTAAAACTGAAACATGTTTAAAATATTTATGAACCATTTAATTTTAAATAACACTAACCAACCTATTGAATGCTAACATAAATAACATATTTAGGAATGAAAACTATTTTCAAGAATATTTCAGAGAGAACACAATCATTGTTTTACAGTTTGGAAAATCTCTTGAATATTTAGTCTCATGGAAAGACAAGTGGATTCTCATATACGTGTCTAAATGCATCCTGTTGTTAAATGTTGCTTTTGTTGGTTTATAAAGGAAAGACCATTTTAAAGACAGATAATTGAAAACGGGAAACCTAGAAAACTCTTATAAAGAGTCTCAGAGGTCCCTGGGTCCATGAACCACATTTTGAGAACTGCTGACAAATATTTTTTTAAATTTTTAAGGTATTGAATAATATAACCTAATACATTGTTATTGATGCTGCGTCAGTTGTTGCTTTTATTTATAATTTCCTGATATTATCAAAGGAACATGAATTTGTTATTTTGTTGACTGCATTCATGGTTTCTAAAGAATGAAGTGACAACCAAAAAAGTAAACTAATGATGGTATAGATTTGGTACAGTGTCTAAGCTACTTCCCCAAATGATATCTGTATTATAAGCTTTTTAATCAAATTTAGATAATAAATGTAACATCGGTAATGCCAATAGCATGTATGACTCAGTGCCTGGCGCATAATGTAGACTCAATAAAAGATAGCTCTAGAATCACTCTTTACTCGATGTACAATCACAGCTTCAACTCATCAATACTTTCTGTTTGAAATGTGTCTGAGTTTTCATAGCCAATTCTAAGAGTTGTAGGCATGTACTAATACCCCAGTGAGTCTAGTTACATCTATGGCTGCTTCTCACATCATCGCTGATCTCTTTCTCTAAAAAGAGTCAAATTAGAAATTCGGTATCTGAAGAAGAAGGCTGAAAGCTCTCTTCCTCATGTCTTTCTAGTGATTAAGTAATAGTCAACGTCATCAGCGAGTTCTAGCAAAGATACATTGACGAATTTTTCCCACTTGAGGATCCATCCAAACACTCCCCACCTGACAGTATTAAAATAACTTGTAGGGACTTTCAGTTCCCTTTTGTCTACAGTCCCCTGTGCTTCCCAAAGCCAGCAATGAACTAGCTCCTCTTACAGTTCATAATATATATCTTCACCAGCTCCACATTTCCAATTACAATCTCTAATAGAATTCTAAAGGCACAATGTGAATTTCCCCAGCCTTCAACTTCTTGTGGAAGCGAGAGAACAAATTGACACTATAATTTAAATTTAAATTGCAGTCCATCCTTACTTATTGATGCAGGATCTCCTCAAGGTCTATCATAGTGATTTCTGGAAATTTCCAAATTTCTTGCTTATGCTTGAGCGCAAGATCACTTTCTGCTCTCACCTCCCTGTTGATATATTCTGTCTGTGAGGCTATGTATCAGTGAAGGTGCTTTCCTAGAATACTATTTTCAGTATTTTTTAAAACAAAAATGTTAAAAATTCCACGCAGAAAAAGAATGACGGCATCTCTCCCAACTCAGCATTTCACTGTCTCTTGACCTTGATGCAATGTTATTTATGCCCAGAATCTCACAAAAATTATTACTAAAAAGCAAATCTTTTCAATTTTTGCTTGTAGATTTTGTTTTGCAATGTGGCCAGATCTAACCCCTGCAGCATGTAGCACCTTTAAGGGGGGCGGTACAGTCATCTCCAGCTTCACCAACTGCAGAGCTCCGAAACTTGAGCCCCAAAAGAGTCACACATGAAATTTCCTCTTCTCGACTCCTTTGACTTCCCTCTAGGAGAAAGTGTAAATAGATGTTATGAGCTTAAAGCTCACATTAACCTCAGCCAGTCACCCCTGATTTGTTATTATTAGAGGAAGTATATTCATCCTTTCATCCTTTTTACTGCCTTTGAAAGATAATATGCTAAAAATAATGAACAATTGGCATTATCAATGTCATTGAGTACAGATGCAAATTTATTTATTTGCTCAATATTTATTGAGTACCTTCTGTGAGTCAGGCCATTCTAGGAACTGGAAATAAAACCAAGTGGACACCATCAACTCTGGCACACAACCATACTTAACGTACTTTATCTTCGTAATAGTCATTCCATGTCTTCAACAGAAATTTGGGGAGGAGGCATTCCTAAGATGGAAAAAAGTACCTGTCATATTTAATATCATACAGTTACTCATGCTGTGAATTGCTTTCAACAAATATCCGCTCTAAGTGTCCGTTGTTAAAATGCAATTGAACATGTGTCCTTGTACTCATCTGTTGACTTCTTCCGCGCGCTGTAATCATGCTCCACCCTTTTTGCTCCTGTAGGTGTTTCAGTTCCTATCCCAGTGATTGGACTGAGAGATGAAGACAAAGTGTTTGTCAACAACACTACCTGCGTGCTGAATGACCCAAACTTCGTTCTGATCGGCTCCTTCGTAGCTTTCTTCATACCGCTGACCATCATGGTGATCACCTACTGCCTGACGATTCACGTTCTTCGCCGCCAAGCTCTGATGTTACTGCACGGCCACGTCGAGGAACCGCCCAGAATAAGCCTGAGTTTCCTGAAGTGCTGCAAGAGAAGCACCACGGGTGAAGAGAACCCTGCAAATCCTACCCAGGACGTGAACCCCCGGCGAAGAAAGAAGAAAGACAGACGCCCGCGGGGCACGATGCAGGCTATTAACAACGAACGAAAAGCATCAAAAGTCCTTGGCATTGTTTTCTTTGTGTTTCTGGTCATGTGGTGTCCGTTTTTCATCACCAATATTCTGTCAGTTCTTTGTGGAAAGTCCTGTAATCAAAAGCTCATGGAAAAGCTTCTGAACGTGTTTGTTTGGATTGGCTATGTTTGTTCAGGAATTAATCCTCTGGTGTACACTCTTTTCAACAAAATTTATCGAAGGGCTTTTTCCAACTATTTGCGCTGCAATTATAAAACAGAAAAAAAGCCCCCTGTCAGACAAATCCCCAGAGTGGCTGCCACTGCTTTGTCTGGGAGGGAGCTGAATGTTAACATTTACCGGCACACCAATGAACAGGTGATTAAGAAAGCCAGTGACGATGAACCCGGTATAGAGATGCAAGTAGAGAATTTGGAGCTACCAGTTAATCCATCCAAGGTGATTAGTGAAAGGATTAGTAGTGTGTAAGAAAAAGCAGCACAGTCTTTTCCTACAGGAAAACTACACACGTAGGAAAAAATGTTCTATCATTTTTCTGTCAGTCATAACTATTGTAAATATTGCTGTCTGGAAAAAAAGTGTTTTTATATATGGCTTTGCAACCCTGTACAATCATGCATACAATAGTGAGATTTAGGGTTCTATATTTACTGTTTATAATAGATTGAATATAACTTAGATTTTGATTCTTTGATGTATACATGTTAATTGCTTTTTCTCTTCCCTCCTCCCTCTGCTCCTCCCTCCTGTCTTCCATTCTCTCTCTTTCTTGACTTCTCTCTTTCTCACTTTCTTTTGTGCGTAAAGAAATGTTGTTCATCTCAGGTGGCATTTGCGGGAGACCAGAATGATGCACATGACAGTGGTTATGTTTCAACCACATCAAATTCAACAAATTCAGTGGAGTCTTTTTCCAGATTAACAGTAAATATATACTTTAAATTCTTGCTCTGCTCATCCACACACATAAACACAGTAAGATAGGTTCTGCCTACTGATATTCTATCACACCTATTAGTGAATCAAAGGTAGAACTTACCCTTGTGATCACATATAGGGGCAAAATTTGACATTGTCAGAATGTTGTGTTGGTATTTTACTGCAATGTCTGTCCCCAAACATAGTGGTCTTTTAACATAGCAGCTGGTTAACCAGGACTACAGAAGTGGAAGGATGACACGAGATATATACACAAATAGCTTTTCACTTCTTAATGACAGTGTTCAAATTCTGATTTCAATGATAAGCAAACTGGAATTAGTGTTTTCATTCTGGTCTTAGTAAATACCTAATTCCATGATTCAACTGGGAAATGAAATCCCAGAGTTAGTTCCCCATCCAGGATTCATTTTCAACTGGGTTTTGATCTCAGGATCCTGGAAATGCGTGTGCTACACACAGAGTGAAATTTAGCGTTTGGAGCCTTATTAAAATATTTCCTTAATTGTGGTACCTCGCTCTATAGGACCTAATTTAGCAGTCCATTTTTGAGTAAAACTTGTGTTGGAGATATAGATGCTCAAAACTTTGGAAGTTTTACTTGATTAAGGACTACAGAACTAGGCCCTTAGAATGTGAAAAAACAAAAAGTAATGAAAACGAAGCTGTTGCTGAACTCTGGGAATAACAGAAATACAGAGTTTCCATTTGAATTTTTAACAAAATTTATCTCATTTTCAGATCCTTCCAAACTCTAGTGCAGGAAAAGGCTGCAGCTAATTTGTGAACGTGGCAAGCTCTTCATTGTACTGCAATTATGTACCAGAAGTTTAAAATCTGTGTTAAAATATAGTGTTGTGTTATAATAAGTGTTGGCCGTCGTTTCATTGGGCCTGCTGCTCTCTAAGAATTCAGTACCATTTTACCAGTTTGTTAACCATGAAAGGTTTGCAAGCATTGCTAAAGTCAGATCATTCAGTCTATGCTGTGTGCAGAGTATACAAGTGTTTCTAGTAACTGTATTTCCATGTATGTCCATTTCACACAACTGTGGATCAATTTCCGAAGAATTCATGATGCTATTTCTTAATGCCTGACAGTTATTTACACACCTTAGAGTGTGCATCTCGGTATCGTGAACTTGTTGAAGGCAGAATCTGAATTTCTAGAACCCCCTGGTCTGTGTCCTCAACACACAGCATAGATAAATCCACGTCTGCCACAAAGGCAGTAGGAGAGCTGCTGTATTCGAGAAAACTCATACAGTCTCTGCTTGATTTACAACACTGCCAAATGTCAGTCAATTGCTTGAGCATGCCCAAATATAACACGAAAGTAAGGTCTACTTGCCGTTAGCTCTGTTGAACTGCATGTTAAAACAATTATCTGAAGTTGAATGAGATGATCTAATTCTTACTGAAATGAAGATGTCCAAAGAAACACAGCATGCTTTGAGCATGAGATATGCACATACAGAGGGTGTCCTGCATGTATGCCCTGTATGTTGCATGAGTCCATCGATTTATAGCGATGTAGGGCAGAGTCGGTGATAGAAGGACTGAAGAAAAACCTTCAGCAGTACTTAAAAAGACCATGCATTTAGATCTGAAGTATTGTGAGTATTAGAGAAAATTGGAAACATCTGATTTCTTTTCTTAACAATCAGGGCAAGCTCAGAGCACATGTTTTACAAAGAAATAAAATATAAACTATGGATTTTCAAAAGCACTAGCAATAAGTTGAATGATAATAGCTTATAGCACATTTGTTAATACTTCTTATGTCATCAAGTAGTAGTACTTAATAGTACCCAACATGGTAATTATCCTCAAATTGTGTGCTATTCGTAGGTTCTGTGCGATTTGGTATGAAACAAATATACTCATTTGGATATAAATCTACAGTCAATGTTAAACCTACAAACTTTTATAAATGTTTTAAAAAAAACAAAGTCCATGTGATAAATGTAAATGCGGTGAATTTACTGTCCAACAAATCCTTTTGATGTACTATTCTATATGCATATCTGTTTAAGACATGTGCAACAGACTGCCTTATATTATTTCCTGTAAATCCTCTCCTTCATCAAATGGTACTTTCGGTGAGTGGTTACAAAGTGTTGTCTTATTCCTGGTTCCTATATGTTATCCACTCCACATTTTTGTGATACTTCCTATTAATTTATTAAATTTATTAAATGTTGGCTAACATGTCATGTGTCTTTCTTCCCCTCGACATCTTTTAAGGGGAAAATCTACCACTGCAAAATTGTTTCACAAAGACAAACACAGAAAATATAACTCTTCTGATTAATTCTGCATGAATTCAATCACTGCAACACCAGGCAAAAGAGAGGAGGCATGAACAACAAAACAATATTAACAATATCACTGACTCTTCCTGAGAAAAATAACTGGACTTCCAAATTATGCTACCTTCCTTACCCCGAGCAGGGGGTCAAGGTGGCTCATATACTCTTTTGGCTGTAGGTGTCATTCCTGTCTTATTCCTGCCAGATTCATCATAGTTAGTCCATAAAAAAGTGCTGATATAGGGTTTATCTTACTTATACTTCCACATAGCAGAGGGAAAGGAACTTAATGAAACTGTTTCTTCCACTACAGTTAATCCTATCTTTAACTTTCTGTTCTTTTTCAAGCAAATTTTTTCAGGAAAGGTGCAGGCAGGAATGAAGGCGAATGGGCAGGCAGGCAGGAAGAGAGAGGAGGAGGAAGCACTTAACTTACTTATTTAGACGTATATCTGGGTTGTTCCTCTCTGGCCCCAAGACATGACGCTAGGTCCTTGGGTTTATGTGGACAGTGGGCCGGAGGCAGGGGACATAACTGCTACTCCACCAGAGTGCACCATATCTTTAATCTTCAAACAGCAACATGAGATTGCTAGTGATAAAGACATCTCTTTCAGAAGTGATTTATTTATGCTTAAAAGAAAAGGGTACTTGAAACACAGTAGGACAATTATGATGATGAAGATGTATGCTATTATCCTGCTGATGATACTCTAACATCAATGAAAATGCAATTACTATTTTAACAGATAATTTATCCTAATTTATCCTATCCTTAGTTCTGGCTGCTATAGCAAAATGTCATACACTGGGTGGCTTGCAAGCAAAAGACATTTATTTCCCACATTTCTGGATGCCGGGAAGTCCAAGATCATGTCAATAGCATGTCTGCTCTCTGACAAAGGCCCTCCCCCAGGTTACAGACTGCAAACTACTTGCTCTGTCCTCATATGGTGGAAGGGTGAGGGAGCACTATGATAAGGACATTAATCTCATTTTTGAGATCCGTCCCCTCATGACCTAAGAATATCATCACAACAAGCAATAGGATTTCAACGTATGAATTTTGGGCTGAAACATTCAGGCCATAGCCACTAACTATGATGAATGACTGGCAAAACAATAAGCTATGCTAACCCTAGTATGACTAAGCATGGCTAATCAGTCCTAGGCATGGGATTTAGGAAGACGGACTTAAATTAAAAAAAAAAAAGTCAAGTTGTGTCTTCAGAGCTGCACATTGTGGGGGGAAAAAGATTTCACAGAATCATCTTGGACAAGTCATTAAGAAACAAACATAAACAAAAAAATGAACCCTATTGCATAATCAGAAACCAGACTCGCTGCAATATATTGTCTATAATATTCAGTTATCCATAACATGTATGTATATGTACACACACGCACAAACATATGCCATGCAAAGTAATAGGATAGTGTGTTAAAAAAAAGCAATAAAAGGATGAAAGTAAGAAAAGAAATATGTGTACTTTCAAATATATTAGCATAAATATGACAATGTATTATGCCATTCTTTTAAGTTTTTATATATGTGATTATATCCCATTATTAGCTCAAATTCAGTAGATGCTTTCCACATAACCATTTATTTTGACAGATTTTTGCTTTCATATTTGATCTATTATATCTCTTTGATATTGATAGGGCAAGGTCCCCCCAGAAAGGCATGGGTGTTGCCATTTTGTGTGTGTGCCATTTGAGAAGGAATCTCCATTGGCTTTTTGTTTCAGTGTTTCTTTGAGGCTGCCAGAGGCAGGTCCTAGGCACTCTTCTCAGTCTCTTCTGATAAGGCTCATCATTGTTTTGACTAATGTCTGTATTAGCAACTTAATGAATTTCTAAAAAGACTTTGTCTCTAGACTCTGAGTGAAGGCAACCATGCTGACCAGGAATCTGAAAGTTCACCCCGCCTCCAAACCCCTATAAATAGCCAAGAGTTCTCCCCCCCACACCCAGGAACACCACCCCCAGTACTGACTTGCTCCTTTACTGAGCCATCATGCTTCAAAGTTCCAAATAAAGTCTTTTTGATATTTGAAACATTTCTCTGGGTCACTCCTTTCCATGCCCCGAAACCAAACCCCCAAACCCCCCAAATATTTGGGGAAACCTAACAGATATATTGATTACATCTTACCTGATATTTTCCAACATTTTCATGAATTGATTTACATTCTTAACAGGTATTTCAATTTTATAAAAACCATTTTTTAAATTTTTGTTTTCTTTGTTTTCATAATTTTATTTTCTTTTGTTTAATTGCTGTATTAATTTTAAGACACTGAAATAACACTTCTATCTGTGTGTATCTCACACCACACCCTCCACCAGAGTTCTAGTGCCCTTTACCACCACCACCTTCTTCCCTCCTTCCTTCCCGCCCCCCTCCCACCTCCCTAGTAACCACAGTTCAGTGAATTTTGCTAGGGTTTGTCTGTTTTGTGTCTGTTTATTCCACATATGAGACATATGAGTGAAAACATCCTGCACTTCTCTTTTCCTTGCTGGCATATTTCACTTAACATGATCCCCTCCAGTTCTATCCCAGTTGTTAAAAAGGGCACAGTTATGTTTTTTTCAGCTGCAGAGAATTATAAATATAAACTAAACAAAAGAGGCAAGCACAGGACTATAGATTCACAAATCTTCAGTTAACATTTTATGTCACTCAAATTATTATTTCATTAATCTCTTATTAAGCAAAGTTGTAAATTCAAAACAATATTGCTAAAACATGATTGACATGACTAACAGCATATGTTTGTTATTCCCTTTATTGGCTATTGGAATTCCTGGAAGAGTTTGACTGGCTTATAGCTTTCATTGGAAAATAGAGGTTTATTGCAATAAATTCTATAATTGTGGTAACACATTCCATATAAAGCTCTAAGAATAGTGATAGAAACAGACAATTCAAATTTAATATTGTAAGCCCTTTTATATAACAAAGTCCATGTGGTATAGGCCTGCAACAAACAGTTCATTGTATGGAATTTTCATGCCAATAGCCAAGTTTTCCCAAACATTGCGATTTCACATTTTATGAAGCAACACAACTTCATGCTTGACAGTGTTTACATAACTTCACATAAAACAATTAGCTTGCATTTGAACAATGTTCTTAGCACAGTTTATCTGATCACACTTGGCTTCATTAAGGTGGATGGGTCTACTATTGAGGAGCCTATGTGCCCTTAGGGGTTTATGGGATTTGTAAGAATAATCATTTATTCAGGTATTATTTCATTCAGTTCATATTTATTGAACAAATATCTGCTGAAGTTGCCAGGTATTTATGTAAAAACCAGGAGTACAGTGTGAACAAAACAGTAAAACATGTATCTGTACTCAAACATAAGTAAATAACATTCCATTGAGAAGAGACATTTTTAAACTGTTTTAAGTATGTTATCTTATGTTATGTGTGAGCACTAAGAAAAAACAAAAAAGAATATAGAGGATGTGGCAAATGGGTGCAGTTTAAAATAGGGTGAAACTATAAGGTCAATGAAGGCCTCACTGAGAAAGCAATGTCTGAACAAATACCTGATGGAGGTGAGGAAGTAATTCACGAGGATATCCTGAGGAAGAGCTTGCCAAGTGCCTCAAAATAGGAACTAGCTCGATGCGGTTTTAGCATAGCAAAAAAAGACTGTGACATGAGCATAGTGGGGGCCATGGGATGGTAGTGGGACTTGAGGTTAGAGAAGTAGCAGAAAATCACAGATGCAAGATCAGAAATATCTTAAGCTTTTAGTCTAGTCTGATTGAAATGGGGATTCTTTGCATAACCATACACTTGGACATTTGCCTTTTTGAGTATTCCCCATGTGACTCTTCATTAAACAACCCATATTCACATGTTAAATGACTTGTTCTTTATCTACCAGTAATTATTATATATGGTCATGACATTTTCTCATAGTACAAATGTGGTTGTGAGAAGTGGTGTTTTAAAATTCATGATTCCATAGGGGAAAACCAAAGTAAAAAATGGACATCAGAATTTCAGGAAGAAGAGAGAAATAGAAGTTGAAGCTAAGCATATCATCAAGAGATTATGATGAAACACAGACCTTAGAAACTGGTATTTCAATGCTTATTTGAGGAAATAAGCACTGATAGCCAAAAAAAGCTAAAAATGGCCTTGTATTGTCAAAGAAAAGTAAAAGTCTGTTCTGTCCTTGGCAGATATCTCCACTCACTTTCCCAGAGTCATGACCAAAATTAAGTAGCTCACTTCAAACCATAAGTGGATAAAAAGAATCCACCACAAGATATTGAAATGCCAATTATTAACATACATTCCAAATTTTGCACTAAATAAAAGCCGTGAAATATAAAATAACATTACAACCATTGAATCGTATCAGATCCAGGCAAGAACGACCAGAGACATATTCAACAGCACTCACAAGAAAGACAAAAACACTTCTATGATTCCTTCAAAGGTAACAAAATATACACCATAAATAACCAAGAGACAAACATGGAAACGATAGTGAGGAAAACTCATACAAGGATCTAGAAATAGCAGAACGATATGAAAGGAACTATAAAATGAATATATTTATATTTTACAATTCTTATGAATAAGATTATAAAATAATAAGAATATGAAATGAAAATATTCATACGTTTAAATGAGTCAATCTTGGGAATAAAAAAAGATCACTGAAAAAAACAGATGAGGTAAATAATATGTAAGACAAATATTAAAGAACTATTAGTAACTTGACTAGCAGTTAAACTTCCCTAAGCATAGTGATCAGGGATAAGCAAATGGGATAAGCAAAAAATTCAGAAGAAGTATCAACAGATATCAAGTATAGATTGAGTAGCTCCTATATACAGCTAAGACATTTTTAGAAGGGGCAAATAGAGTTAGATACAAGCAATTTTTTTAAAAAAGCAAAATTTTCAGTAAATGCAAGAAAAATATCTCCATGATGAAAAACTTACCGCATGATAGAATGAATATAAAAATATATTGAGAACTAGCAACACAGTTATGATGTTTCATCACTACTTAGAAATTAAATTAAAGAGATTTAAATAAATTAAATTTAAATTAAGAGCAAGGTAAAATTAATTTAAAGCAGCAAACACATTCAATGGATGAAAAATAGTCTTTTCAAGAAATGATGATGTGGCATGCCCTGGTGTTTGTAGAAAGTCATGGAAATGGTGTTTTAAAAATGTAAATAACAATAGAGAGACAAAAAGTGAAAAATAATTCTGGAGCTGAAATGTTGAATGATTGAAATGAAAAGTTCACTAAAAGACTTCAAAGATAAATTTGATTAGGCAAAAGAAAGCATCAGTAAACTTGAATATGGGACCATGGAAATTGAGTCTGAGGAACAGAAGGAAAAAAACTGAATTAAAGTGAATAGAGTAAAAGGAACTTTTGGGTCACCATAATGCAGAAAAAACATCGGCATTGAGAGATTCTCAGAAGAAGAAGAGAGAGAGAAAGCAGAAGAGAGAATATTTTTTTAAATAATGACTGAAAACTTTCCAAGGCTGATGACAAGGCATGAAGCTCCAGGAAGCTCAAAAATCCCCAAATAAGATGAACTCAGAAATTAACATCAAGACACACAATAAATCAAACTTGACAAAGACAGAGAATCTTGAAAGCAGTAAGAGATATGCAATCTGTTACATAAAAATGATGCCCAAGAAAAAAATTAGCAGATTCTCATCAGAAACATAGGAGACCAGAAGGCAATGGGAAAATAATTTCAATGTTTTAGTACAAAAATCTGCTAAGCATAATCATGGCATACTGGGAAGGGACTTACTGTCCCTAGCTGCAGAGATCACCCCTTAGAAACTCACACCAAAAAAAGAATTCCATAACATAAGCATATAAGGTCCACCTACTGCTTACTCCATTTTGCAACTTTTTTACCAGAGGTCATCTGTACGTCTCTCTGCATGTCTGATAAACTTGAGACATGATGTTGGTCCTCAAGCATCTTCTTAAATTCTTTCCTGAACTGGCTCTGTACGTCTTCAGTGTCCTGAGCCCACTCATATCATTTCTGGTGGCCCTCTATAGAGAGAACACTGTACAACAGCACTGGTA